>JAKMXC010000794.1:0-21449 GCA_025328345.1 Colletotrichum sp. SAR11_59
CCCCGAATATGCTGGCCTTTCGTGGCCGGTCCGGCTCTTCTGGCTGTTGCAAAAGTCTTAGGTCCAATAACCCAAAAGTCTCAACAGCCAGTGGTACAGCTACAAGCTACCAAGAATCATGTGATTTATAGGTTACTGGCGGTTGGTAGGTCTTAGCATGTTGGACGTTCGCAGCCTGGGCTTGGGATTGCTCTTGTTGGGAAGAGACGTTTTGCACCCGTCAAATCGAGCACACCCAAATGAATACGTACTTGATCACTGCCGCCCATTTGAATCAGAGGGCATCTCTCAAGACGCCTACAACCAAATGACTCCAGCGATTGGCTCGCATTTCGCTTCTGCGGCAGCGAAGAAGCGATAAGCTGTCAAATCAGCAGCCAATCATACTGGGCGCATACCTACAATGAACAGCGAACGTATTTGCACGCATAGAGAAATGCCAATTTGCGCAATCCGGTCAGCCTTATATCCATGCAGTCCCCGCCAACGCGATTGTTCCTCTGTGCCTCTGTTCTCACCATCGATTGTTATTTCCATTAGCGGCGCTCAGTCGCTAACAACAAACCCCGAAGACTTGAACACTAAATCTTTCTCCTTGAGAATCATTATGTCTCGCTTACAAGAATACCGGAAGTCTTTGGTGGAAAATTGGCTTCGCTTTTTGGAAGTTGAAGTCGATGTCGTACCAGACGATGGGAAACCCCCACTACCCATGGAATATGAGGCGAATGGATTCAATCATGGCCTTCTCAGCAAATTGAGCTCCACTAGTCAAGCTGATATTCAGTCGACTGGCCTGTCCAAGGAGGAGTACATCGAGCGTCACGTGCGTGACTTTGACGCTTCCATGCCGAACATGCTGTCAGAACGATTGTCCAACTTGAAAATCAGCAGGGATGACAGCGAAAACGACTGGTGGTCAGTGGGAGTGAATTCGGACGGCATCTCGTTGTCAATGGAATCGGACCTAGACCCTTCCGAATCTTGGGAGTACGGCAATATCAAAGATCGTCTTCTGCTACCCGAGGAATCTGCCTTCCTCGACCCATCGTCTGCGAAAGACACCAGCGAAGCCATCTCTTATTCGGCATGTTTCCCATCACTACCCGAATCTTACACGCCTTGGAACCGGTATGTTTAAATCTCCGGTTTGCTTTTTTTTGGAACAAATCTTCTAACGGACCAAATGACAGCTCAGTCGTTGTTTCAAGTACATTTCACCACTCACGCTTTGCTTCTCATGAGGACAAGAATTTGAAGTCCGCAAATGGGGGCCTCGGACGATCTGATCAGCGAATGCTCGTCTGCCCATACACCAGATACGACCCAGAGAAATATGAAAAGTTGAAGAGCTGTCGTGGAAAGGCATTTGAGACTGTTCACAGGTTGAAGTGAGTCTTATTTGACCCTCCCCTCCCAAGCACACTCAAACTGACCGAGCCATCAAATAGGGAACATCTTTACAGAATTCACATGCGCAAGCCTTACTGCTGTCGTTGCGGTGAACGTTTCGCCGCTGATCAAGAATTGAACTCACATTTGAGTCTTCCCAGCGATGCGTGTGGCAGAGTCGAAAATGTTGAAACCGAGGGCTTCGGTCCTGAGCAAACACTTCAGCTGAAAAGTAGGAAGCGGAAGCTCAACGTGAAGACACAGGAAGAAAAATGGAGAAATGTCTTTCAAATTCTCTTTCCAGATGCCGCCGAAGTTCCTAACCCTTGTAAGTTATGTACTGTCGTCTGATATACAACACGTGTCACTAACCTTAGGTATTTTAGTTTATCACGCTGTTGGGCAGGAGCAAATTGCGAGTCGCAGCGATACTGAGGCAGTGTACAACACGGATATTCCGCAGCAACTTGAAGACAAAACATTCTCAAAGGTTGACGCTATTGTGCGCGAATTAGGAATGGACAAGCCACTGAATAAGAAACAGCGACGGCATATGCTCGAAGTTTTCAAAGAATTTCATGAGGAAAGGACAGAGCAGCTTCGCAGGAGCATTACTATTGCATCGAAGCAAGATGAAGGAGATTCCCTTGAAGTCCACGGTACACCCGGATGCTACATAATCATCAGTGAAGTTATTGGATTAGACGGACAAACTGTCACCGCCACATCAACGGGCTTCGAAAGCAGCACAAGCAACTCGCGGTCACTCACATTATCAACACAGGAGGCTGCTAAGCCAACGAGTACACTGGCAACAACTGACTATGTTCAGGCGCCTTCAATGCCGACTGACAACAATGAGTTCGGCACCTGGTTAACGAAGAATGATGGGATGGTAGAGTCCTTCAGCCCCGTGTGGATGACCAACACCGATTGGGATCCGCTATCAGCACCGATGTCCTTCACTCAGACTTCACATCCTACGCTTGGATTGCAGCAGGATTATAATCTTCCCTTGGATGGGGCCGAGCCTCTCGCAGGATTACTATCTGGCGGACACGAGGCGGAAGCTGACGTCGACGACGTTTTTCTCTCTTGGTTGGCATTTGAGAATGTATGACTCTTCGCATCAAAATTTCCATTGGCCATCAGTAGGAATCACTGCCAGACACTGGGAGGATGAAACAGCTTGAGCCATAGTCAGATTACAAGCTTCGATATTCAACACCGCTTTCAACTACCCTATTAGCAGAGTCCTTCATGCTACGACGATTTGAAGTCGAGTCCTAATTGTGCTGGCAAAATCAGACTGTTCTTTTTGAACGCCAAATCTCACTGCTTCTCCCTTTCGCCTATTCTCTTTCATGGCCATTCTGGGCGTTCTGCATCCAATCTTTGATATATCCTCAATCTTCATGATGACACCAAAACCTCAGCCAACATGCAACCCTACTCTGCCGTCCTCGGAGTCCCTCGGCATGTCCATCATTGCTCGCCACAGCCACCGAAGAGCGATGGCCGTCTGCACAGCACCGAAACTAAAGTTGATAATGAAAAAGGTAATGACGGTCCAGCGGTTTTCAATCAGCAAAGCGGCGATGAAACCTATCTGCCCAGCCACGGCAACCAGCATAAACATACACGAAAACAGAGGCACCTGCTCGTAAACAGTCTGCGCTAGCATCCTAGACTCCGCTTCCTTCTTATCCCCAGCCGCTTGACTTGTTGGGTTAGGAGCATGAGAATTCTGCATCCAGTGAGCCCAGGAAAAGGATGTTTGCTCGGAAGATTCCTAACTGGTCGTCTGCCGTTGTCGCAGGCGTGTGCGCTATCAGTGGTATGCCATCTTCGTCTCCGTAGTCTATTCTGCGGACTCGAGGTTGATGAATCCCATGAGAAGCTGCGGCAGCGGTTGAACCAAAAGACACATCTGTGCGACTACGGGACCAGGGACCTTCGGCTCCTGTGGTGCGGGCTCTTGTAGGCATTCCAAAAGCTGTATTGTGGAGTTGGTGGTCAGAGACGGAATCGTGCGTGCTTGCTTGTAGCAAATTCTGACCATCGTCATTGCTTTGTCGTTGATTCTTTTCGTTCTTGTCTTTCAAATAATCAGTCAATACCCGCAATTTAGGCCTAGATGCATTATTCACATACTGCTACTTGCCTCGAACACACCAAGGACGATGATCAGAGGCATGATCAACGGCATGATCTGACCGAATTTTGGTTCCTTGAGCGGCGAAGCATCAACCTCGTCCGCCTTGAGCACCCGGATCAAGTTAAACATGTTGTATACTGTGAAGCTGACGTTGGTGTAAATAGCCCAGCACACGGACTCCGACACATCGTCGAGGAGCACTGGAAGGGCAATCCACCACTTTTCCCACCACAACAGATGCGCTTCTTTAAGCTTGCCGCGCGATCTGTCGTACTCATAGCGCACTCTAGCTCTTTCCTTACGCTCCAGCGCTTCGAATGCCTTTCTCCGTTCAGGACTTCTGCAAAAGAGTCTTGTCAGGCGTATGACCGTGGTATAAGCCGGTGTGAAGACTTCGGTCGCATTACGAAGCTGTACTATCGAGTCGTAGTAACCGTCGCTAACCCAGTAGCACATGGCCAGCCAAGCAGCCCTATTCAGCGCTGTGTTGGTTGGCAGAGGGAAGTGCAATGCGCATGAAGCGACCTGAAACCAACCATTCTCCCACATGATATAGGAACAGAGTTCGGTGACGAGGAGAAAGACGAGCAGAAGAACCATGGAAAATGTTCGGAAGTTGGCTTGGGTTTTGTGTTCATGAAAATACTTCGAGAGCGCCACAAGGCAGTCCATGTGAACTCCTGCTGATACCCAAGCAAGATTCAGCCCAACGTCGAATGTAAAAACTGACATGGTGCAGATTTGGCTGTATAAGGCGATCATGAGCCCAAGTGTGGTGATGAGCAGCTGGTCGCTTAGTGGGAGAATGATCTGTTGATACTGAAGCTTGTACAGAAGTCTATATCTGGAAGGACTTGGCCTTATCCGGCGGAGAATTGTTTTGTCTAGTTGGCTGTGTTGATCTGGATGAATGCCGCATTCCGCTGGAGCGTCTCCGTCGGGATTAGGATTGCTGGTGATGTAGGATAACATCACAAAGAAGTGAGATGCAATTACTGGGAAGATGAATGCAGCAAGAACCTTGTGGAACGTCAACCAGGCTCTGAAGCATTGTGGCGAATATCTTACCCCGAATCCCACCATGTCAGCATCCGTTGGGTCGTCCACGCCTTTCGTACAATTGCCGCCGCAGGTAAGCTCCATCTTGTCAAAAGTTGAGGGAGGGTTCGTCGAGCAAAGCACCGCTTCAACTCTGGAGGTGAGGACGGTGTTATATGCGTTGGTTCCAAGGAGGAGATATGTCCTCTCTACGTACTTGATGTTCCACACCTCATTCTTAGCAGCATGCAAGATGACGACCATAGCAGCAGCACAAGATAAGCATAGCCTGCCAGCTGAAGCGCCTTCTCGGTATTCAAAGCAGGCTGCCAGTGCAAGCTGGGAGGATCACACCCCTTGAGGCCAGGCTGTGATCCCATGGATAGTTATGTTGATCCTCAGAAGCGGTAGCATACTCCTGGCGTCAGCACGGCAGCCTCGCCGCTATTTTTGAGCTGTTGCACGAGCCTACCGCATTTGAGCCTGGCTTGCGACCTCAGGATCTTAGTCTTCCCACCATCATTCGGATTGGTACTGTTATCCGTGGCTTGATGGTTGAAGTTTTGAGCATATGTCTTGCGAGACACACACCATCTGCGATAGCAAGATGTATAATAACAGCCTTGCTAGAAATAGAGAAAATTGTAATGACTACGACAGCGACAATCGCGATCATACTAGCAGTGATACTCATAAAGATATAGATGGCATCGATGGCATCGACGAGGGCGACAGGGACCATAACAACGAGAATGGGGATAACGAGGACAACGAGGACGACGAGGACGAGGACAGTCATAATACAGACGATAATATGGAGTTAATACGGACGACGCGATAGATGACAATAAACACAACAACATGAACAATCAGCCGTACAGACAACGTTGAATAGGTCTGCCTACCATGGCTCAACCAACTAAGAAGTCTACTAAATTACCAAGCCTCTTCTCATCACGTCGTCTCTTCCGAACGACACCTCGCCCAACCGCGTGAGATTGCTATTTGGATGTTGCGACTGAGCTTATGAGCCTGCAGACCATGACGCCACGCGCAGCCAGGATGCAACGCAGCAGCAAACCTATGGCCCAATTCTTCAGTAAAAAGCCAGGGGAGGACATTTCCGCCGGCCATCTCTGAGCCGAGGTTCCCCGAGCCTTGGTTTTAAGCGCTTCGCAACTGCGATCCAACTGCGTCAGGGGCAGAAATCTCCCTCCTCTCTCCTCATTGCACACAGTGCGGACACAGAGGCTGAGAAAGATAGAATTGTCTGATTAAATGGTACGCCGAAAAAGGGGGTGATTACTTTTCATACAAACTCGAATGGGACTGGACGTCAGCCTCTAGTTTTGGGCAATTCGTCCTTCCCCTCTCCATCAGGCCGAGATCAGGCTGAGATAGAAACCAATACTACAGAGTAGAAAACGTGACTCGTCATCTTAGGTAGCGGCAAGCTGGCCTTGCCATCGAAACAGAATCGAAACATGTTACATCGCCGTGAGGCTTGAGTTTTGTTTTTCGCAATACAAAGGAAGATGGGTATTTTTCCAGCTTTGAAGAACCGAGTTGTAGATGAAAACGTCGTCATGAACCGCCGAAACATGGAGGCTTGACAAGGAAAGAAAATTCAACGCCATGAAAGTAAACCAACGAGCCGTGAGGCTATTCCATCTTATCCAGCCGCGAGGCCCTCCGTCTTGATCATTGATGTAGTCTTTTCGCACGACCCAGAGTACACGAAAGCCCCGCCATCAGTGTGGCTCAGGCGCCTGCTCCCGCGGTGCTGTGTGTTCCCGCTTGGGACGAGGGGCCTTTTGACCTTTTGCGATTTTATGGCGGCCGTGTGACCAATATTTTACCCCCAACATAAATATGAGACATCCTCAGACGACTTTTCCCCATGCACGCTGTAAGGACGTCCATATAGTAAGCTTTCTGCCAGCTGAGATCGTAGGCCATCAAGTCTGCAGGTACGTAGCTTGCCAAGCAAGTCAATGCCTGTGTCTGCGGGAGCTTTCATGGCCATGGCGGTGGGAGTGACCGTGTCGGTGGGAGGAATGGTGGTGCCCCTCCCTGTGCCGTGAAGACGAGGCACTACTTCGTTCAAGTTCACGCTCCATCTCTTCAACTCTGGATCTGTATCCCCTCACAATCTCCTTGATGTGTCTTATTCGATCGAAATCGAGCTCGAGTTCGTCGAGTTGCCGGAGGATTTCGTGGTAACGCTGTATTTCGGCGTCGGCGCCTTCGATTAGGTTGCCTGCTCGGTCGAACTGTGCCATGGTGAACATTTGGCTTTGTTCGCTGAGATAGATGATTTGCTGTTCGATTTGGTTCATGACGCGGTCAAAATACCGTCCTAACGCTGCTAAAGAGGTGCTGTCCAGCAGCAGCAAGCCTTGTGATGAAGCTCGGCTCGCGGCGCGGGACGAATTCGAACCGCCCCCTCCAGCTCCCTGGCCCAGCGCGGCCTGGCCTTGGCGCAGTAATTGAACCTCTTCATAGCTTAACCCCAATTGCGAGTCCGGCACCGCGTTCGTATGGGTAGTCGACATGGCTCGGTGCAGCGCACCGTGCGCAGTTGGTCGGTTGCTCGACTAGCGTTCGTGGATGATGCGCCTCGGTGTGGGACGGGTATGGTTGATGGAACTTCCTTCCCCAGCGGTGCTACAGCGACGTCGATGAAATTCGGAGTCTTGTCCCTGTCGGAGGTGGGGTTCGAGGGAGAGGAGGGGGTCGACGACAGTCGGGGGCGGAAGAGAGAGCTGCAGCTGCGTGTGCGGATGCGACGAATAGCATGTGCTCTTACTTGGAGCAGAGAAACGTAGTGGCCTTTGTTTGGGCGATTTCAGCGCGCACAAAGTCATGATCTCGAGGAGGCGACAGAGAGCATTGCTGGAGGTCGGAGGTCGGAGTTCGAGCCCGGGAAGGGTGAGGAGGATCGATAGGCTCGTCGTCGTGCTGGCACCGAGTGCTTTGCGAAAGCGCGATAGGCTGGAGGACTTCGCAAGACGGAGATGATCGTAGCCAAGAGTCGCGGACAAGAGGTGTTGTCTTGGACTAGAATTCGAGGAGGGGGGTTTTTAGGGCAAGAGAAGAGGAGGAGGGAGCCCGAGAGATAGTGCTTGAAAGTCGGGGACCTTTTTTTGGTGATACACAACCGGTGACTTCGCACGCTCCAACACCGCGATGCTCTGCTACCCGCACAGGTCCCGGCTTTGGTGACCCAAACTCAGGCCCGGGCCAGGTCTCGGCCGCTTTGACCTGTTGGGGGGGAAAGAGCGCAAAAGCGTCGGCGCGCAAGGGACACAAGGAAAGACGGTCCCTGATGACGGCACGGGAATTGGAAGAAGCGAGGGCTTGTTGGATGTCTTGGTTGCGGGTGTGGTTTCTTTTTTCCTTTGCGCAATGGAGGAAGCTCGGTATCAGCTGACAGGCGATCTCCCACGTCCTGGGACGCCGCAACTGCTAGTGACGGCGACGATGTAATGCTGCAGCGGCGCAAAAAGCAAACTTGATGCGAGGTGGCTGTAGGGCTTGTCTTGGGTGATTAGCCATTAATAATGGCGAAGACGAGACGGGAATTGAGCCGGCAATGAGAGCAGGACAGGGAGTTGTTGGTTGAGGTTTCCAGTGTCTCGAGTCTCCAGCAGCATCAAGTCGCGCAATGGATGCGGGAGAATGATTCGAGATGCAGATGGTGTGCAGAGGGAAACAGGAACAGTGTGGCAGCCCTCGGGGCTGTTGTTAATTCGAGACAAGCGCCGGGATTCCGCCGTGGTGGTATTGAGAGATTATTGGCCTTCCTATCTGGATGGCGATTGACGGCGCTCGTGATGATGGGATTTCGGTGGGTGTGATGGATGCTGGTGGGAGGGAATCGTTGCGCTATCTTGCAACTGAGACACCACGCACACTGCGAACACCTCGGTTGCGGATGGTTCGAAGGAAATGAGGGGTTGTCGGGTAATTAGTTGGTGAGGTGACGTGAGAAGCAGCCGTCAGAGAGGACGATGATGGCGGCGAGAGACGGAGAAGCAACCAAAGTCGGGAGAGGAGTCGTGTAAAAGAACCAGAAGCCCCCAGGTACATAAGGTAGGGCGCCTTGAATGCGAAGAGGCAAAAGAGGCAGGGACGATATTTAAGGTGAGGACACGGTCAAGGAAGCCACACCGGGAGGTCGGTCCCGTCATTGGCGCCTTCTTACACGGAAGGAGGCAGGAGGCAGGAAGCAAGAGCAACGAGTGTGAGGTAGGAAGGTGCAGGTAAGGTAAGGAAGTACGTAGGTGGTGTCTGGGCCCATGCAGCTCGGTGTGACGATGGGGTCGCGCTTGCCAGAATTCCAAGTGCCCGGGAGGAAGGAAGGGGCACCTGATGCTTTCTTTCCCTAAGGTAGGTAAGGTAAGGTAAGGTAAGGTAAGGTAAGGTAAGGCAGGTAGGTAGGTAGATAGGTAGGTAGGTACCTTGCTTCGTACCTGCCTTCCTCTATCAAACCACCAACCTTTCATGGCAATCTTCTTCCTGATGCATGTCCCTCGGCCGAACGAACCTCTTCTTCTTACCTTGTGCGCGTCCCCGATGCTGCGCTGCGCTGAACACCGGGTGGCATCTTCTGAGTTCCCCGAAATTGAAATGGCTCACACCGTTTCTTCATTTCGGCCGCAATCCCCCATCCTAACCTCGCAACCTCGCCTGCGAAGAGAGACATGGACCTTGATGGAGCATCAATGAACGACTGCAACTTACCGGTCTGTTCGTCTCAAAACCTTGGAACCACGAGCCACGGCAACCGAACTGTCCAAAGGGATCTGTTCCTTTTCCGTGGGGATACCCAGGCGGCCAGTGCCCTCCCTGAGACCCGTCACGCTGGGCAAGCTCGCCGCAGGGATGATAGCTTCATTCCACCATCCAACCGGCCCTCCGGGGAACACGGCCTGCTACCGTCAGGCGTCGCCGAACTCGACGCCGCGTGCTCGTAACGTGTTTGCTGGCCGAACACCTGATTTTTCTAATTCACCGGCGTCCTACCGTACTTGATACCACCGGTCTGCGGAATATGCAAAACACCTCACACGTGGCTCAGACACCTCACTTCGGCACCGTCTCGACAATCAGCTCTCTCCATGGCCTGACGGTGGTTCGTGTTGATGTTGGTAGGACGTTTCTTCTCATCAGCAGTCGGTCGAGTGCTAACAAGCCTTGCCAGGATAACATGCAGAAAAAGACAAATTTACCTGATGACGAGCGCCAATTGAAACGCACGACCTTGCATTACGGTTGCAGGTCAAATGCTGCTTAAATGTGCGATCCCGTACCTCATCATATGCAGAGGACGCGGGCAGCCAGATTGATTGCTGCAATCATCGAGATCCCGTATGCACATCACATCGGACCTTGCAGGGCGCTTGCTTCTGAGGAGCCCCCCTCCCCCTTGTTCAGCGCTTCGTAGGCGTCAGCCTTGATCTCGACGATCGCTGCTGCTAGCCGCCCTCGTCTGTTAATTCTCTCCTGGATTTTCTGTGACGTCCAGCCCAGGAAGGTTGGCTTTTCACATTACGCGCGCGTCTGCACATCCATCCGATGAGCACACACAGTACGAAGCCGATGACCATGTGTCCCGGCCAACCCACCACGTTGCCTTAGGGAGACCGGACGCTATGGCTTTGGCACATAGGTCCCTGCCGCTAAAAAGTGCCGATTTCCCCAGAGGTGAACCCGTCTAGCTTCAATACAACCCAACGGCTCTGCCGCCCTTCAGTGCCCCCAAAGCCCCGCCCCGCGCGGCCGGCCCGGACTGGAGCATATGTTCCCCCGGAATTCACGTCCCTCTTAGCAGGAGACCGCCTGCGCCGACGGCCCACATTACATCACACCTTGCAGAGCACATGCTCGCACCAATTGGGCACGGAGTGTCTCCTTCCGCCGGATATCTCTAGCGATGAGCCGAATCGCGAATCCGACAACCCCAGCTGGCTGAGGCTCGCCAGCTGTTGGTTACCGAAGCCGTGGTTCTTTTGTTTCGTTTTGTTTGGTTTCGACCTGCTCAGAACAAGAAGCGTGTTGTCAAAATGCATGAAGAGAGCAACTTCGTGCTCTTTGAGAAAACCTCTGGCGTGTTCATTTCTCAACTTCGGCGACGGGTCGCTGTTTGCCCTCGAAAATAGACCAGCTATCGGAAGCGGTTCGCGATCCGAATAGCCGGAATACTCTCTGCATGCACCCCAACAAGTCTTGAGCCAAAGTGACGAATTTCCCGCTCATCTCGGTCCTTATTATGCCGTCCCGGATCTCTAGTCGATATCGCAAAGAGGGGCCAACATCAACTAGGCATAGCTGCAGGCCGCGCATTCATATAAGAAGTGTCGATTGCGCTCATCATGGCCTTTGCGTTGATCAAGGCAGCTGATACTCGTTCTACAACTCCAGTCGATTGACTGAGAGGCACCTGTAGCCATGGTGTTTGTTCCATCACTAGCGACACTCGTGCTTTGCGCATCTGCCGTGACAGCAACCATTCTCGAGAATGGTCGTCCAAGAATCACTAATTTCCCGGATACCAAAGTGAACTTATCAGACGGCCAGTATGAGACTTATAATGCCGACGCGGAAGAAATCTCCTACAAGGGCCGTTGGGACTCCAAGATGATATCTTGGTGGGCGTGAGTCTGCTCTCCCCAAAGTACAGAAACTCTTGAGTATATAATATGCCGCAGCGGTCCAGGCATCAAGTTTGGCTTCACAGGTCAGAGCGTCGCTGTCACTTTTGGCAACGAGACGATCAACAGCACTCTGGTTGCCTACAGAATTGCTGGGTTAGACTGGATGCACACCAATGTCACGGCGGGCGCTACGCATCTTTTTGTGAGCCCCGAGACGCCGGGAATTGAACTCACAGGTCCCATCAGCCCCGTCACTTTCGAGATGAGAGTGACGAACTGGGCATATGGAGTGCAGATTGACAAGGTTCATGTGGCTGCCGACGAGAAGCTTGTCAAGATTCCAGACTACCCACGCCGGGTCGAATTCATTGGCGACAGTCTATCGGCAGGCATGTACAACACGTATGAAGCTCTGGCGGGCTTTGCGTATGGCGTCGGTGCAGGTCTCGGAAACACTGAGTACTCAATCACAGCGTATCCAGGCATCTGTGTGTCTGATCAAGATTGCTGGGGAAATCCTCGAGGGCAGTCCCATCAATGGTTCTACACGTCTGACACTGGTGGGAGGGCAGCCGAGGTATGGGGAGGTATGTGTTTTGCCTTTACGCCTGGGCATCAAATAGCCTTTGCCACCTCGAGTGCGAGATTCCATGCCGATTCTCGACTTGGATTATTGTCGAGAATTACACAACTGACCAAGACGAATGTAGACAATCCTGAGCCTTGGGACTTTTCCAGAAACCCACCTGCAGACCTCGTCATCATCAATCTTGGAACCAACGATGCCAATGCCGCGAATAACGTCACCAAGTCTACCTACGTGGAGAGTTATAAGAAACTCATACAGGGCGTTCATGGAAAGTGGCCCGAAGCACAGGTCATCATTATGGTATGAACAAGTCTTACCTAAATGTGGCCCCTCAAGCTGACTTGGCCAGCAAATGTGGCAAGGCTTTTTCCAAGATGGTAATACCTACGGCCAAAATACGGATCTGAGAGACGAAGTGTACAGCGTGTACGAGTACTTCAACACGGAGGAGTATCTCGGTGACCCGATCACTTGGGATGCCATCACCAACACGACATCTACCACAGGCAAACCAGCCGAGCCATTTGTGCACTTCTTCAACACAACCGGCATCTTGCAGCACAACGATATCGCGCCACAGTGGCACCCGACGGATGTTGGGCAGATCAAGGTTGCCAGCCACCTCATCCAGTACATCACTTTGAAGCTTGGTTGGCCACTCTACGCTACCGGGCCTGAGTAAGTTTCCCTTGCTAAGATCCTGTTTAAGCTCGTTCCATTCTGCGATATGCTGGCTTCATCTGCACATCAAGCCGAGAAGGTTTGGCCGGATCACCATAGCACGCGTACACTGACCCATATGCAGGGTTTATCATGAGACTCTGTACTGGAACGATCAGTCTAGCTATTGAGACGCCCCTCGGGAAGAGATGCTGTACAAGATATGACCTGAGAGATACTTCGTCGGAGCACACACAGTCCAGGGCGTCAAGATAGCCTTGTCAAGAAACGCCATCTGTCACTATAGTCTATATGTCGCCAAGATATATACACAAGCAACCTACAGAGTTGAAACGCCGCCACCGTGGAGGCGATGAGTCGAAACAAGTCGGCCCGCCCGTCAAGTGATGACAGTCGTTGACATTGAAAAAAGATTGACAAGCCAAGCTTTGAGCCTCAACAGATCCTTCATGCTAGCAGGGGCTTCTTCCCGGCGATGTCTCATTCTTTCGTCAGACAAGATGCTGTTCTTGCGCCCGGACGAGCCAGCCTCCGACCTTTGTCCCCCGCATCGGGAACCCACACGGGGCTGACAGGTGTCTGGCGCGCTCTTCGTTCCAGGTGGTTCATGGTTCAGGGACAAGCATCACGGAGCCACACGGGGGTCGAGAGTATCATGCGTCTTGTGCCAGAAAACGCTACCTCGACATGCTTGGCCATCCCACATTCCTTTCGGATGAGTGGCAGAGTGCATGAGGCTCGGCTGTCAGATCGAGGCAGGCTGAACAACTTGAGACCAAAACGACCTAAGCGATGCCTAGAAATTCCCCGGCGAAGATGAGATGCCACGCGTTCAACCCGCCTGACAGTGGCAACGGCATAGCCTGTGTCAAGTTTGACGTAGAAGACAGAATACAGACGAAACTTGACGCCTTGATGGCAGGTGGTGACAAGGCGAACGGCGGGGATCGCGGGAGGCTGAAAATTAGGACAGAGTCTGTTGAACGGAACTGTCGCTACCGAACTCCCTCTCCATCCTTCACGAGACAAGCCCCCGTCTGTTGCTTTGCTCCACGGGTTGCTCCACGGCCTTGGGATACTTTGTTTCTCACCGCCATCCTCGATGATTTACCGGCACTGCGTAATATGTCGGATCATTGCGAATAAAGGCCTGTTGCTTCCGGTTTAGGGTTCGGGGGATTTGCACACTCTATCGACGATCTTTCATCCAGGAGATTCTCGAAACACGTTACCAAACCGAGAATCCCAGGTATTCAGGGTATTACTGCCTCCCATATTCCCCTGTTTTCCTTCACGGAATGCGTTCTTCCCGTGACCCCTACATGTGAAGGCAGGCCATTGGAAGCGGAGTTATCGTGAACTTCCAGCCACTCCCCCCTCTGAGGATATTCATGACCAGGGCCGCCTCCACCAAAAAGACGGTCTGGCAGCACCCATGCTCGCTCGGAGTCGGCATGGAAACGTAATGGGATTCCCTGGGCTTTGCGGTAAAGTACAATCTGGCAAGGGGCACAAGTTGGGACGAAAGGGGTGGCCCATACGCCATGCACAATGAGACGGACTGTGCATGCGTGCGTCACAGTCGATTCATGAGACGCCTTGCATCCAATACAGGCCACGCTGGAGAGGAAAGGGAAGTCAGCGCCGAAGTAGGAGCCAGGGCGGCATCTTCCGCCAACCGTTCACGTCGTCTCGTCGTCCTTGTCGTTCGTCGGCGCAGGGGTGCGAGCCTCCATCATCTTATCGACTGGACGTCCCCTTCACAGCCATTCGCCATTTCCCTTCCCCCCACAGATACACCCACTCGGCACTGCGTTAGCGTCCGGCGATCCACGAGCTAGACTTAGCCTCGTCCAAAGTTTCGTCGATCGGTTTCGCTGGTCGGCGATTTTTAATTGCTGTGCCCGAGTCAAACATACTCGCTGCTTCTATAGCACGAGAATAAGAAAGCAATTGCAAGGCGAAGCGCGAGCAAAATGCACCTAAAACCCAAAGTCAAGCTCGGTCGCTTTACAAAGCGGTTAGTCAAATGCTACAGCCCGGGAGCTCCCAGTGATGGGCAGCACAAAGTTCGCCCCGGCGTCCGCGATCCCGCCTGTCAAGAGTTCAGAGAAGGGCTGCGTGCAGCAACCCAGTCCCAGCCACCTGAAACGGGAGGGCTGTCACAGACCTGGACGAGGGTCTCTCCGCCTCTACCAGACTTGACTGTCTCATTCATCCTCATTCGAACATCAAGAGGCTCTTTGCCATGCTTTCTGAGCTTGTTGATCCAGTCAAGGGCGTAGCCGCAACAGCCGTTCTCAATGCTGGCCCTGGCGTCGTCGTTCTGGGGGGTGCGGAGCACAGGCGGAGAAGGGAAACGCATTGCAGACAAGGCCACGGCAAGGCATGCCGTGGGAAAATAACGACGTCGGACCAGACTTTGAAGAAGAACTTCAGAGTTGATAGTTTCTTATTCCTCGACGATCAATGTCTCTCACGGCTCGGTTTCGCTATGCACTGTCGCATGGCTCAGAGCGCGCGGTGGCTTTCCTGAGGGAATTAAAGACAGCACGAAATGAGAGGACCAGCCGGCAATTGGCTAGTCGCTGACAAGTGCGCTCTGGAAGCCCTGGCAAACTGAGCGCCCGGTGCGGTGGTTGTCTTGGAAGCCACGGCGCCGTGCAGCTGTCGAAGGGGTTGATCATGGTGATCAGTTGATCTAGGATCGTCCGGGGCATAAGGGGTGCAGATGGGATGTCAAGATTCCGGTGCAGGGGTTCAACAGTCGGGATGCGTGTCGTCTTGTCCTCTTTTCGACGTCGTCTCCCCATTTTCTCTAGCGCATGGCGTTGCAGTTGGCGTTTAGGTGACATCGCAACGTTGGCGTCCGAGCGGTAGCAAAGGGAACGACCGTTTGTGTCGTCTGCCCCCGTTGTCCTACGCCGTCTGTGCCGTAACAGCATTGGAGCTAGAGCTCGCTTGGCGACGCTCTCAAACGTTGACGTCTCTCATGATGCATAAGCGAGGCATCGGCTGGTCTTCGTCTCTTTTCATCTGACTGTTTCAGTCGTGTGGCTGGTGACAGGCGAGGGGGAGCAGAAAATCTGCGGACGACGACTGGCCGCTCCGTCTGAACCGCCCTCTTTCACGCTAAGCACCTTAGCTGGCCTTATCAGCCCAGGCCTGACCGTTCTGCGGTACTGGGAGGGCGGGAAAAAAGACAAGACCTGGGCACACCTCAGTGTGGAGGACAGAGTTGATCAGATGAAAATCTTGAAACTTGCGTGTGGTGGTTTTGGCCATTTCTCCAACACTATGCAATTTGTCCCCATCCACGCCGAGGGGGTGGGAAGCGGCAGGCGTGCGATTCGCAGACGACTCAACCTGGCCAATGGCCTGCCGACTAAGACGAAGGAAAGCCGCTGCAGAAGCGGCAGAAGTGTTGATGGGCAGCATGAAGGATGGAAAGGGACTCCCGGTCGAAAGATGGCCCGGTCCAACGGTGGCCCGCACCGGCTGCTGGTCCTCATTACCATTGGAAAGGGACCGGCGCTAACGTTGGTTTTTAGTTGGACGGACTCTCCGTCGTGGCGGCGCCGATGGGGCCGTAACACTCCCTTGGGATCGTGACAATCTTGCTAATCCCCTTTCTCCCCTCCCGCCACCGCGACGCTGGAAAGGCGGCACGGCGCACAACCCCTTCTTCTTTCCTAAAGCGACAAACTGCCGTGGCCGTGTAGCATTGTCGCACGTTACAAAGTCCGGAGAACGGACGCTACCAAGCAGGGAAAGGCTAGGAAAGATAACAGAGATCACCCTTCACCCCTCCATATAGGTACAGTCAAGCACAGGTGCACCTCTTCCTACTTGCACACCCTCACTCACCCCTCGGCTCCTCCAATGAATCGTCTGAGGTTCTGCAGTGCAGGGAATGCTGGGCTCTGAGGAGCAATTGCCAATGACGGTGAGCGTGGTCCTGAGTCGGCTCTGCAGGAATATGACCAGCCTGACCAACAGCGAAACCCCCTGTTAGAGTTTGGCAAGGATTTTGCCTGCTTAAACTTTCTTACGGTCAACAAGAGACGGACCTCGTGCCGGGCGGATGGGATCCCCCTTCCATTGACTGGCACCTGTGCTTCAGCAATCTCGCTGACCCCTCGGTCCCTGCTATAGCGAGGCTTATTCATCTTCAGCGGAGGCTGCGCCGATTGACACCTCTGCAACGGTGAGCATTCCAGCTACTACGTCAGGAACAATACCCGGGGGCGCACGCCTCAATAGTAGCGGTTTCTTAAGACCCTATAACCGCGTCTCCCATATCATAGTCCGACATGAACGACAAGCGCCCTCGTCAAAGAAACGCATAGGTCGCTTCTTCGTTTTCGCACGAGCCCTCCCGGTGGTCTCCAGAGGGTCTCTGCTCAGAGACGAGATTGTCAATATTCATGCTGAGTCTTTGAGGAGATTCGCTGATGACGCGATAAAGGGGATGCATCCGGACATCAGGCCATCTCAGCTCTTGGCCCGAGCCTTCCAACTTTCTAGTGTCGAATTATGTCCCAAAAGTCTGAGAAGACTAGCCAGCCTCGTCGAGCTATCATGGTGCCGCCGCACACACACAGCGGACGGCGTCATTGGGAGGACGGGCTCGCAGGCTGGTGCCGGGCTGTGTCAACCTAGGCGTTCCCAAGAATCGGCAAAGACAGGCCACCGCTGCGCTCCTCCCGGCGCACGGATCGACAAGGGTCTTCCCTCCGCGATGAGGATCCCACCGCAAGCTAGAAGGATTTTGGTCTGCGTCTAGCGTCGAGGATGGAAGGTCATTTGGAGGGAAGCTAGACTAGTCCTCATGCTAGACATGGGGCACAGCAAACTAGCTTCACACTCAAGGCACTTTGCTCTCTTCATTCTTCCAAGATTCGAGGGTCAGCAGAAGCAAGCATCGGTCGTAAAGACTCTGGCAAGCATTGCCCAGCGAGAGGAAGAGCGTTGAACAATAACAATCATCCATTTTGCCGGCGTCATCCGCCAATATGTCATCGTCAGCCCACCCCCATCTTTATTCAGAGACCAGCGAGATCCTTCCCACGCCGCCGCCGTTCCTGCGTCCAGCAAAGACCTTTCGTGCCTGGCTGCGCAGGCATTGAGCCTGTCTCGGCCTGCGAAATGGCGATCACCCCTATGCGGGTCGAGTCTTTGATCGGGGGGACGGGACACCAGGTTTGGGCCTGAAGGGAATACCCAACGGGTAAATCAGGCACAAAGCAGGGAACCGGGGCCGCTTTGGAAGTGTGTCCAAGAAAGAACAATAACAAAACAGCCAACATAATGTTAAATGTCAAGCAATTGACGAAGCAGAAGCGCTACTATGCCGCTACGTCAAAAGACAAGTTGAGCCCAGCGCTTGGAAGCCCTTCATCTCGGGGGTCGCGCGTAAGATCCACCCCGTCCATAAGCCCCCGAGATTGCGCAGCCCGGCTCTCTCGGGTCTAGGCGGACAAGGTCTCCACGGCCGTGGGTAAACATCGGCGACCGCTGCACAAGTGGGAGATGGGCGAAAGAGAGACATGGACACACACGCCTTACCCAATAGATTCGCCAGCGAAGCAAAAGCTTGGTATTGCGAATGAATGCAGATTGATGAATTGAGGGTCCAAAACAGAGATCCATTCCATGCGGCAATCAGCGCTCCAATATGAATAACAAGAACAAGTATGATTGCTCGCTAAAATACTGATGTGTTCAAATAGAGTTCATGACGGGCAGAAAATCAATGATCATTGTTTTTTGCTCGACAGAGTCATTCACGACATGCACCCTAGGGCAAATCATAAGACATAAGGTTCTCCGAAGCCCCATGCCCTCCCCCGGCTCCGGGCGGATCATTAGAGGAGAAGTCTTAATTCTTCTTTGATTGAGGAAAAAGAGATTTAATAACCTGACGAAACGAAGGAGAAAAGGAGGGGCGCGCGCGGCAGGACGATGGATCGAAACTGACGAACAGGTATCATTAACGATGCTTTCTCGTGGCCTGCCCTACCTGGTCCGGCCTGTCCATATTGGCATCTTTGATATTGCATGTCAACGCCGAAGAGAGACTTTGACGTTGCAGGTCGAGTCAGGACGACACGAGAAGCTTAATGGCCGATTTCCTCTTCCCCAACCACAACATCCCTTGGCAGGACTCAGCCCACGCTGCAACGGCTCTTGGGCGTGTCATCCTGTCCCCAATGTTACTCACTTAATTCCAATAGAACACGCTGCTGTGGTAAGCCCGGTGCAACGCTGGTAGGGGCGAACGTCAATTCGGCTCCGCCAAAGTACCGCGACCGGAGACTTCCCCCAACTCAGCCTCCAATGGCACTTTGGGTAACACAAAGAGAGGAAGAAGAACAACCTCTTTCCATGTTCCCGCTCCAAATGCCACCGTCGCGTTGGAAACCTTCTTGTCCCTCTCTTTCGGCGTTGTCCCCAACGAACGAACTTGAAAATGCTTGCTGCCTATCCTATCCACCAAACCCTTCCGCCCACCACCCCATCTCGTCTCCCGTCTCCAGTTTAGAGTTGAAGGTTTTGTTTCTCCCCCCTGTTGACCTCACCCCGAATCGCACGCAGATCGGCGTGGCGGCATTCCTTGCCATTCAACTCCCAACCTCACACCTGCTACCGCCCTTTTTGTACACTTTTCTTGGCATCTTCTTCTTACTTACTCGTGCTGGCTGAGCCTGTCAGATGTTCAGCTTTTGCTCCCCAGCTGGTGGTCCGCTACTATACTTCCCAGTGACAACCGGAGAGGAGACGCAAGGGATGATGGGGACCAGCCAGTGAAGCCGTGGGCCGAGATGTACCTTTTTTTCTTTCATTTCTTCCAGCCGCGTGACCGGGTGAACGAACTGCTGGGTTGGAGGGTGACTTGCTGCCGCCGTGCCCACACAACAAAGTCTCTCGCACAATCTCGGACTTTGCATGTATCAGTTGTCCCGCCGTAGCATCGGCGTTTAGCACTGCTACGGCGGTTATCCCAAGAGGAGACTACCGCCAACTTGGGTTTTCTTGGCTGAACGAGGCTGTGTACGCAGTATTCGTAGCCCAATTCGAAAGAAGGCAAGAGGCAGAAAGGCACAAGCTCTTGTTCCCCCTTTTCTGCAGCTGATGTAAAGTTGGCCAAGGTAGCATCACTCCAGTCCCTAACCCCCCCCGTAACAGATCGCTGGTCGCGGCCAAGACGTTTTCCCAGCGTGCACCTACCATAGTTACTCTCTGCCCAAACCCTGGGCCCGTCTGGTGTCTGATGCGAGTGAAAGAGTGTGTGGTGCGGACTCGGGCGTGCTAGCCGACGCGAGACAGCAGAACGACATGAGCAGCAAGCAGCAGCAGAAGCAAATTTACAGAAGGTAGGACACACGGACACACACGCGTAGACAGAAGCTGGAAACATGAAGTCAAGAAAAGCCCACTCCGTGACGTGCACGAGACACATCAAGCCTTATTATACATGGCTGACAGAGCAGGTGGACAGCCAACCAGCGACAGAGCCGCAACGCCAGTGCGTTCAATGCGTGGAGGGAAGTAGCAGTATCAGAATATCAAGCTGAAGGGGATTTTTTGGTGGTCAACTTTGGGACGGGATAAGGATGGGATGTCAGGCAAGGGCCGGGACCGGGACCAGGACCGGGCTTGAGGGTCTCCAGTTCGTTTCATCGGCTGAAGAAGTAAGATGTGTGTGTGTGTGTGTGTGTGTGTGTGTCCCCCCAAAGTCAGTCACAGAAGAGCGATGAGGCGAAAGAGCGAGAGGCAAAATCGTAAAGAGCGACGACGGACACACAGACCGACAAACTTCAACCAATGCTTTTTGCTGAACTCCCCGCATGACTTCTTTCAGCAGCGGTGCAGCTAAGCAGCTGAAAACTCTCAAGTCATGTTCTTGCTGGCACCCCGCCCTCCTCTAACCTTTTCTTTCGTCGGAAGAACGGGACAATCTTGAAAAGTATGGGATCATCGGCACGCGCCAGAGACCGGCCGAAACGGAAGAGGGGGGGGTTGAAAGTCAAGAAGAAGAAAAGCAAGCAACAACTACCGAAGCAACTCTGTTCAGACGGCTACTTCTCGCTTTCACGGCACAACTGCCGCAACAGCAACAGCAACAACAGCAAACAAGCAAGCAGCGAGTTTTCAAGGCTGGATGTTTTTTAAGCGTAAATTTTTGACTGTCTCATCCCAAGGCTGTGACACCCTTCTGCAGCGTCGATCATCTGCCCTTTCCTCCCCCAAAACGCCCGAACCCCGGCCCGTCCTACCCTGCTCTGCCGTGCTCATCAATTCCCCTCTTCAGTCTCGTCTCTGTTCGCACTTCTCTCCGCGGCATCACAGAAGACCACACCACACCACACCTCTTTTTTTACTTTTGCTGCCACATCCGGAACAAACCTGGTAGGCAGGCCCAATTGGAGAAGAAGATCGCCGCGGAGAAAAGGGGTGGAACGGAGAAGGGCCGAGGAGTTCGACTCGGATATGCTCTTTTTCTTTTCCCTTTCTTCCCTTTCGGAATGTGTCAGCGAGCTGTCATCTCACGATGAAGCGATCGGCGCGGCTTCCGTCCGGTCTCATGCGTTAAACTCACTGGGTCTCAACCGAGTAAAATTGATGGTTCTTGTGATTACCAAATGTCTGTGTGTTAATTCGCTTGCGAAGAAGGAAGATGCGCGAGATGCTCGGATCAAGCCGGTTCTTCGGTCTTTTGTTCGCCCTTCTGCTGTGTTGTGTTGTTCCTCCTGCTGGGGGTCAACAGGCACAGTTCGCCTCACTGTGACAAAAGCCCACCCTAAGACAAGAAAAAAAAAAAAAAAACCAACACCCACAACCCCCAACCCCAACACCCCCCACACCAATTGACACAAAAATGTGACCAGGTAAAACAAAAGTAACCCCCCCCCATACCCCAAACAAACAA
>JAKMXC010000795.1:0-21439 GCA_025328345.1 Colletotrichum sp. SAR11_59
TCCGTTTGAATCTCGAGATACTCGACTCCTACCGACGACAACACCGACGACTGAAAACCCCCCCTCCCTCGCCCGCCCCCGAGCCGCCGCCCATCATGCGATTCTCACGGTTGGCCCCGTTGCTCACCTACCTCTCCTTCGCCGCCCTCCTCCCCTCCGTCTGCGCCGACAAGATCCTCCAGTCCCTCTCGCTCAACAGCTGCCAGAAGCAGTCCGACTTCTCCGCCTCGCTCTTCAACATCATCGTCTTCGCCAACAATGGCTCCGTCACCTGCAACGTCGCCGCCGTCGTCTCCGTCGAGGGCAAGGCCGTCTTCGACGTCGCCCTGCGCGTCTACGGCTACGAGTACATCCGCAAGACCATCGACCCGTGCAGCATGGACCTCCAGGGCCTGTGTCCCATGAAGCCCGGCAAGATCAACATGGAGTTCTCCTTCGAGCTCGGCGACGCCCTCGACCAGGTCCCCAGCATCGCCTACACCATCCCCGACCTCGACGCCACCGTCCACGCCCTCATCAACCTCACAGAGACCGACACCACCGTCGCCTGCATCGAGGCCGACTTCTCCAACGGAAAGACCGTCAACCTCAACGGCGTCAAGTGGGCCACCGCCATCATCGCCGGCATCGGCCTCATCTCCGCCGGCTTCATCTCCGCAAAGGGCCACACCGACGCCGCCGCCCACCTCGCCGCGAACGCCCTGTCGCTGTTCGGCTACTTCCAGGCCCAGGCCTTCCTCGGCCTCACGGGTGTCGACATGCCCCCCATCGTCCAGGGCTGGACGCAGAACTTCCAGTGGTCCATGGGCATCGTCCGCATCGGCTTCATCCAGACCCTCGCGACCTGGTACCAGCGCTCCACCGGCGGCGAGGCCGCCGACCTCCTCAGCTCCCTCAAGACCTACTCCGTCCAGGTCTCCAAGCGCTCCCTCGACGCCCTCGACAACTACGGCGGCCCGGGGCCCCTCCTCAAGCGCGGGCTCTCCAACATCGCCAAGCGCGCCAACATCAAGCTCGACAACGGCTCCTACGTCGTCTACGGCATCCAGCGCGTGGCCTTCCGCGCCAAGATCGAGACGACGAACCTCTTCCTCACGGGCCTCATCATCTACATGATCTTCGTCGGCTTCACCATCGCCTGCGTCGCCGCCTTCAAGGGCGGCGCCGAGCTCGCCGCCAAGAAGGGCTGGATGCGCGCCGACCGCTTCCTCGAGTTCCGCCGCGACTGGTCCATCACCCTCAAGGGCATCATGTTCCGCCTCAACCTGATCGGCTTCCCGCAGATCGCCGTGCTGTGCCTGTGGGAGTTTGTCCAGCGCGACTCGCCCGCCGTCGTCGTGCTCGCCGTCTTCTTCTTCTTCGGCACCCTCTTCACGCTCATCTGGGCCTCCTTCAAGGTCATCCGCATCGCGCGCCAGTCCATCCTCACGCACCAGAACCCCGCGCACGTGCTCTTCTCGAACCCCAAGATCATCAATAAGTGGGGGTTCCTGTACGTGCAGTACCGCGCGTCGGCGTACTACTTCATCATTCCGTTTATTGCGTACATCTTCATCAAGGCCGCGGTGATCGCCTTCGGCCAGGCCTCGGGCGTCGCCCAGGCCGTCGCGCTCATCATCATCGAGGCCGGCGCCCTCATCGCCGTGAGCGTGCTGAAGCCCTTCATGGACAAGAGCACCAACTCGTTCAACATCTCCATCGCCGCCATCAACTTCATCAACTCCATCTTCATGCTCATCTTCACCAACGTGTTCGGCACCCCCGGCCTGGTGATCGGCGTCGTCGGCGTCATCCTTTTTGTAGTCAACGTCGTCTTCTCGCTCGTCCTGCTGCTCATGGTCCTCATCTCGAGCATCCTCGTCTTCTGGCGCGTCAAGGGCCAGCCGATCGTGCCGAGCCAGCTGCACGACCCGAACGTGCTCGCGAAGCGCGACGGCACCGAGAACAAGTCGCTCCTCGACCTCGACGAGGACGACAAGCAGGGCCTGTACCGCCGCGAGTCCGTCCGCTCGGTGCGGTCATTATACGGCGGCGAGAAGGCCATGGAGGACGGCAGGACGCGCGGCCCGGCCGACAGCCACGAGATGTCGTACCTCCCGTCGCCGACGACGCGGCCCGCCGTCAGCCCGGCGATGCCGCTGTTCCCGGCAGACCCGTCCCTGCGGCCACGGACGCCCACAACACCCCGCACACCGGGTGCGCAAGACCCCCCAGCAAGTCCGTTTGCGACAATGGACGAGTTTAGGCAGAAACATAACAATAGGTAAGCTTTACTTCCGGCCTGGATTTGGTCTGACGATAATGAGCTAACACATCATACAGTCCATGGCAGCGCGGCGCAGGATACGATCACTAGATTCCATAAACACCATCATTTGTACTATTTATCACGCGGTTCCTAGAGTTTATACCATAAGACATAAAGAGTAATATCTCTTACACATTACACATAGTTCTTAATCGTGCCTATGCGGGCCGTCACAGGACTTCACTGCCCGGTGGTGAACCAACTCACCATGAGTGTGAGGCCTTGAATACACACAACTGACGAAACATCTAGAAGTGGCTTTTCTTATGTGGGCTGTGTGCTGACATTTCATCATGATATTTATTGACCAAGAACAGTTAACTACAACGCAAACACCGCTTACGATACCCAAAAGTCTAGCAAGAAAGCGACCCGAAGTCCCGTCACGCCAGCTCCGCCTCGATGATGGCCTCGCCCCGATCCATTCCCGTCCAGATCTTAACAACCTTCAACCCGACGCCCTCGACAATCTCCCGCCACTCACCCTCCGTTTTCTCCGCCGCCGCCATCCCCGCCATCATGAGCATATCCAACGACGTCACCCTCGCGACCGGATTCCTCTCGTTAACCATGTTCTCATGGATCAACAACTTCGAGTACCCCCTCTCCATCGCCGCCGCCACATTCCCCAAAATCTCCTGCGCCTTCGCCACGGGCCAGTCATGCAGCACACCATGCATGAAATACGCCCTCGCCCCCTTCACCGGCTGCGGCGTAAAGAAGTCGTACGTCTGCACCGTAAACGCCGGGTCCGGCTTCACATCCTTCAACATGCTGGCCAGATCCTGCAGCACCAGCGCCTCCGCGCCCACCTCGGGATGCCGCACATGGAACTTGACCAAATCATGCCCCTTGCCGCCGCCGACGTCCACAACCACCGCCCGCCCCGGCCGCGCGCCGTCGAGCAGCGTCTGCGTGGGGAACATCTCGGGCCAGTTGGTCAGGTTGCCGCGCGAGTTGCCCTCCATCGCGTCGTTGAAGTCCTGCGCGAGGGCCGGGTGCGAGCCGATGTAGTCGAAGAACATGGCGTCCGGGCGGCCCTGCCAGTGCTGCAGGTTGGACTGTGTGTTGTCCGTCGAGTTGCGGAAGTTGGACGCCTTGAGGAAGGAGGGCAGCGAGATGAGGATGGGCGCGACGAGGCCGTGGTAGAAGCCGGCGTACCACGCGCGCAGGCCCTGGTCGGTCGCGAGGGCGGCGGCCCAGGGCGTGCGGGTGTAGGTGTCGAGGTCGGTTTCGATGACGAGGTACTGCCCTGCGACGCAGCGCATGAGGCGTCCTGGCGGGGGATGTCAGCTTTGAGCGGGGAGGAGGCAGGGTGGAAACATACGGATGAGCGTCTCGGCGGCGCCGGTGAGTTTAGCGAGCTCGACGCAGGTGATCGGACCGCCGCCGGCCTCGTCCCATTTCTTGA
This sequence comes from Colletotrichum sp. SAR11_59, assembly GCA_025328345.1. Classification (NCBI taxonomy): domain Eukaryota; kingdom Fungi; phylum Ascomycota; class Sordariomycetes; order Glomerellales; family Glomerellaceae; genus Colletotrichum; species Colletotrichum sp. SAR11_59. Next base: position 3,720 of record JAKMXC010000795.1, read on the forward strand.
ACGCGCCGGCGTCGATGAGCGTCTTGATCGCGGCGTTCACACCGCTGCGCGTCACGACGTGGTCCCAGGCGATGTCCCATGGCGTCTGCATCCGCCTCAGGGCGTGGAGGAGCGCATCACGCACGCGCACGCGGTCCGCGTTGTCAGGGAGGTCCTGGACGTGGATGTCGTTGAGGCTGGCGATGAGGTTGTCTACTTCGGCCATGGCTGCTACTTGCTAGAGAAGGAGGGATCCAGGAAAGGAGGGACGTGTAACTTCACCGGATAGGTATGAAGAGGACGGGGCCAGGCTTAAGACCTCTTGTCGGGGGCCCCGCGAAGTGCGAGCTACACGAGCGCAAGGGGCCGGCGGGTTTGCGCTCATTGTTCACCAGCTCTTGCGAGATAATAGATTGAACCTTGCACCAACAATAGCTGCGTCTCGACGGCGCAGCAAATTCACGTCTTGCTCCATTGAAAATCGCACTCAGATGCCCGATCGGGGGCCGCGTGGGTCGAGAGCAAGAGCCTCGATTCGCACCGCGGGAGCAGCAAACCGCATGAACCCCTGGCCCGAGTCCCCACGCCTGGGTATCTGCCTGCATCTCCTTTCAACGACCGTTGGGGGCTCTTGGGAGTCCTGCCGTTTCGGGGAACGCTGTTTGCTTGCCACAGGACCGCTCTCGTGTGTGGTGGACCTCCCACCCCGCTTGTCAAACGATGTTTGCTTTTTAGGCCTGGTGTAAGGAGGTACATTTCGGAGGCGGAGGCAGGCTCCGATGTGTTTGCTTCTGTTGAACGGCTAGGGATCCTCGTCGTATCTAACCTCCCCGGATTTAGCGCCAACAGAGTTGACTGGAGAGCGGTGATATCAGGGGGTTTTCGACCAATTAGCATATCAAAGTGGATGCTTCCTTCGTCTGTTTGCTACCTGGACGATGCTGTTGGGGACTTTGGGCAGCCTACCTCATCATGGCAAGCAGATCGTGGACACAGCAAGCATAGGAAAGGCTGATTAATAGATTACCAGCCTGTTTTCGTTGCTCGAAATACGGCCACGTGTGCAGAGGAGGACTTGTTCGCAGCCGTCGTGCTCCAATGGTTCACATCCGACGGCAATGCGATGCTTGGTCCTCTGGGCTGGAGAAGTCCACAGGTCCTACGGGCGCGATCGTGACGACGGCCAATTGGAGTTGCATGGACAAACTCACAACCCACGATTCGTGGAGTCCACATGAGAGAGACTGGCTTTGCTTGACATGCGCAGTTAGCGGGGGGAGATGTTGTACCCGGAACTCGGGGTTTGTGGAACCTCAAGGGTGCGAGACCCCGGGTACTGAGACCAAGTTAAGCGCGGCAAGGCCATACTTCGCGTTTTCCATCTTGAATCCTACTCCATCATCTAATTTTCTGCAAAAATTGGATGCTCGACAACGGAAAGAGAGAAAGAGTCGGGTACAAACCCCGCGGGTCGCATCGCATCTGTCAGAACTCAACGATAAGCGCCGAGGAAACACAGCCAGGCGGTTTCCCCATAGACCGGGATGCGACACCCCTGTCCGGCCTCCCATCTTGGCTGAGGGGAGGGAGTCCTCACTTTCTTCAATCATGTCACATTCCGATCGCGACCAAAAGAGAGCTTTGTGAGACAACAAGATCAGGACTAGAACAGTCTTGTGCTCCGGGTCAATCGTGAGTGTGAAACTCGAAATACAACTCGTGTCATCTCGTGTCGAAACCAGTCATCATCGGTTCGTAGTTCTGGCTGGAAGGCCCGCAAAATGTCAAGGCCCCAAAAGCGGGACAGCCTGGCTGCCAACCGAATCACGGGAAGAATCAAGATTGTAGATCGAGAGGCCTGGATTGCGATGAAATTCGAAGCATTTCTCCTGCGCTGATTACAAGAAACCCTCAACCAAAGCGCCGGAGAACCTCGCGAGAGAGGCCCCAGATCGATGACAACTCGCCAAGTGTCTGATTCAGGTACTGCAACTCCTCCGCGATCCCAAAAGCTTTTGCCGAGCGGCACGCTTGCACCGCGCCGTACACGAACACAAGCGGCGCATGTTGCAAGCCATACTGGGTCCGATAGGTGCGCAAGAGGGATGTCACGTCTATTGCTGACGTGCTGCAGTACACTCGCGCCTTCTCTTCCGACTCGCTGCCGCGTGTTGCAATGGCCTGGTCGTAGTTCAAAGCGATGCGGGCGCTGTGGAAAAGGAGGCTGCGGTCTTTCAGTCGCCCATTTTGAAATCAATTGCGGATGAAGATACTCACTGCAGGGCAACGACTCCGGGTATCGGCTTTGATGAAGGGCCCCATTTAAGCCACTTCGCAAAGTCGGGGAGCGATTCCCGCCAGCGGTTCAGCTCGAGGTTGAGGTTGTCGAAACACAGCCGGCGGCTGATGTCGTCTAGATGCGAACGAGGGCTAAATAGGGTCGTCATCATGCGCTCGATGATACGTGACAGGCGGATCTGCTCGTGGAGGTATGGAATCATGGAAGTTGCCTTTGTTGACTGGGTATCTTCGTCAACGAAACCCACTGGTCGCCATGATGCCATTTCAGGCGGCTCACTGGCCAAGTCAGCGTGGAGACGATCGGGGGTTCAAGTGACTTACGGCAGAGTCTCCATGGGCTGCACTTCCGCTTCATCGTAGACAAGGTACACCGGCCGGCCGAGAATGAGGCTAATCAGCTTGTCAGAGATGTAGCAGCCCCAATAGATGCGTCTCCGGATCTCGACATCTTCGGGAGTAGATAGGGAAGAGTCGTGCTGGAACCAGTCTTTGGGGTCTCTTTGGAAACCAAGGTCTTGAGCCATCCTGAAGGCGATGCCTGTTGAGTCTGTTATTAGGTAAATCTTTCATCTTCAGCTCGGGCAAGCCCAGAGCAGGTGATGGGGTGCTTTCTGTTCGATCTCACCTGAGTATCCCCATCCCTTTGACAGATTGCCCCTTCCAATCTCGTAGAAGGCCAGACAAAGAAACGCTTGAACGGTTGCGATGGATGGCCTCGTCAGACCAGTCACCATGATAATGCTCTCCGCCGCCAGAAAAAATTGATCGCTCGAATCCTTCGTATCAAGCGACACAAGAGCTCCCAGGGCGCATATGGACAGTAACAGCGCCGAAGACCAGTACTTTCCGTTCTTCCTGTCCCCAAAATGGTCCCTTAGGAAGGCTTCACGATAGATAAATATGAAGTGAGGGTACTGCCACCGGAAAAACTGCGTCAACGACTTCATGACGACTTCATCATGCATGCCAATCCCGAAATGCTCCATGACGCTTTCAAAATTCGACTCGACGCCGTCGTAGTAACCCTGATCAACGCGATCGGTCACGTCCTTCTGCCCGTGCTCTGCCTCAGCACGGAAGATGCTCGTCGCGCCGTGGTAGACCAGTGAGCCCTCTAGCCCGAGTTCGAGATTGGCTTGGTTACCTGCGTGGATTCCTTGCTGGGTGATGTACTCTCCAGGGGCCTGCGTCTCACTTCTGGGCGACTTGTCATCCAAGGCGGTTGACTGAAGCATCTCCTCCCGCTGCTCGGGCGATGCGGCCCGTAGGTTCTTGACGAATGACTCGAACCAGGAGAGGCGGCTTTCCAGGCTGGCGACGTATTCATGTGGGACTGGCACTCTCTTGCGGTCGACCTCGCGGTACTCGCATGCGGTCTTTGAGGTGACGCAGTTCTGGCATGGTTCTGTGCGGGAGCATTTTAACTTTGGGGGAGACTCATCAGATCCCTGAGTATGGCCGTGCTGAGGTGATGAAGCAACCCACCTTTCGGTATTGGCATCGCTTACACCTGCGGCATATTAGCAAACGGCCGGTTCAAAGCTTCGGGGAGTCACTTGGCTCACGAGATTCTGTTCACTGGCTTGCTCGGGGAGGGCATGATGTGAAGGGCGTGAATGAGTGATGGATATGTTCAGGTGTCGTTGAAAGTTGGAGAAGCTAAGTTGCGGGGGTAGCGGTCGCGTCCCGCCTGAAGCACAGGCGTGAACAGCGCTAATGCCGCCATGAACAGGGAGCCACCCAGGTCATCATCCGACCACGGCCTCAAGAACGAGCACTATCTAGCACCAACAAGTCATAGTCGAGCATAGAGATTTCGATTTAGACAGAAGCAAAACGATTCCCCTTTGATTTGAGCGTCAAACTATGTATGCAGCTTGAGAGTTTCTGTCATCTGCACAGTTATTGAACAACCACATACCGCGCCTACTCACATACAACTCTGGGCCCATCGTACAGAAAGAGAGACGATCAGATTATGAGATAGTAAACATTGAGCTGTTGATAGTCTTACTGTTCATTAGTCTTCTAATTCAAGTACAGATTGTGTTGATTGTGGTATGTGGTGTGAAACGGGGAGACACTAGGCAATGATGGGGAATGACAACAAGAACGATGATAGGGAAGATGACGGGAGAATGCGACGGAAAACGAGAAAAGGGAAGGCAATGGATATGATACTGTGACAAATATCTCGAGAAAAGCAACCCAAAGTTTCGACTATTGTCCCTCTTCTGTCGAGATGAGCTCATGATAGACTATGTCTGAAGGCGGAAAGTGAAGATATGCCCAATGCAATTCCCGACTTGAGAACCGCTACCAGTCTGTCCACGTCACTCAGGTTACTATAGAACCCAAATGACACCCTTATTCCTGACCTAAACCTCGTCACAACCACCCCGGAGGCGGTCAAATGTTCAAGCCAACGAGGATCATGAAGCTGAAGAACATGAAGATGCGGCGCATGTTGCCCCCTCTCCTTCGGCCCCAAGACGCTGATACCCAACTCGGCGCAAGACTCGCGTAAAGCATCTCCAAGATCATAAAGATGATTCTCGACATTCTTGGGTCCCATTACCTCGAGATAAAATTGAAGGAATGCTCGAGCTGCAACAGCCGAGATGAAGCTCATATTAGCGTGCTCATATCGGCGAGCCGTCTGATGGAAGACGATCGGTCCCTCTGGAATCATGAAGTCTTCTGAGTCGCTCACGCTGGCTACCCCTCCGTAGCCAACAATTGGAGGCGTTGGGTCAAGTTCTTCAATGACGGCTGAATCGACATAGAGGGCTGCGAAGCCCGTTGGTGTGTTGAGCCCCTTGTGTAAGCTGAAAGCAGCTGCTGAGACGCCCAGGGCCTGGACATCAACGTCGGCGAACCCGACTTGCTGAGTTAGATCTGCAAGGACATGGATGCCCATGGGTCTGTAGACAGAGCAAACATCTGCGATATCGTTCCATTGTCCACTATGGAACATGATTGAGCTTAAGCCAATGGCTTTAGTCCTTTCGTCGACATAGGGGACGAAGGTTTGCGCATTGGCGGCGACAGGTCTTTCGGGATCCGTCGGGACAAGGCGGACCTCCAAGCCGAGGGGACGAAGTGCCATCCAGCCGAATGCCTGGTTCGGGCGCTCGCAGTCCAGGATGACTACGTTATCTCCAGGCTCGAATTTCAACCCGTGGATGAAGCTTCCCAGGCCTTCTGTTGTGTCGCGAACAAAGGCTATCGATGATGGATCCGTGTTGATGTACCGAGCCAAAAGTTGACGGACGGCCTCGACGACTTGACGCCAGCAAGCTTTGGGCGATGGATGGTGTAGAGATTCCGAGCAGAAGCGGCGGATGGCTTCGTCCACGATGAGGTTTGACGGGGGCATGAAGCCGGCACTGAGGTGTGTTATCTTGCCATCGGATGCTAGAGGAACCAGACGGCGGAAGATTTCGAAGTTCCCCTTGTGATAGCTGACAGCGGCAACTGAGCCATTCCGGACCTTGGTGGCAGTCATTGGCTCGGCATCGAACAGGCCTTGAACGCTAGAAGGAGCCATGGTTTGGAATTTGGGTCGCAGTCACAAAATAGAGTGAATGATCAAGAAAATAGGCCTAGATAACAGCCGCGGTATTTATATCGCATCGTCTTGCCGGCTCGTATGTCGAAGGTGGTCGAGCGACGAACCGTGGAGTTCAATCTCCGTTGCTCGTCATAATCCCATACTGGCCGTTGACGGTTTTCTGAAAGCGATCACTGGGACTCATGCATAGCGATGCTACGGAGCGATATCGGAGACAACTTAGAGGCGATTCCTCTGACGCATGGGAAAATGAAGCATATGATCAAAGTCAAGGGAAGCGAGTAATTCGCGATGCCCGGTGAGGATCGGGGAGGGACCCATGATGGAGTTGCAATTCCGTCCACTCAGAATGCGTAATGAAGATCCACCCTTTCCATTTTCGGCCACCATTGAGCGGCGGACATCCAACTCCATTGTGGGTATCGGGGGTTCCGTCCGTTGAAGCCGCTATTGACTTTCACTTAGGTAGGTAGCCAAACCATGAAGATACAAAGTCAAAAACTGAGAGAGACGTCAGAAATTTGATATATATCAAACTCCTATGATACTGAACAGTAATCTTTGAGAAGCGGTGTCCGAAGCGGAAGACCTCGGCCACATGAGCTTCAGCGAACCTGAGCAACACGATCACGATAATTAGAGCGAGTGAAAACATCGAGGCATGTGTCCATTATTTCCACCATTTTTCTGGCTGAAGATAGTTGTCTTCTTGAGGCTTTGAATTATGATGAAGAAGAAAACGAGTGACTGTGGCCATTGGACAGCGAGGCTTGCAGACAGCTAAGCTAATACCCATTGTGTTGTCGAGATTGCGATAAAAGGAGGAACATAAGCAGGCTTCAGAAAATGAGGAACAACCTACCACACTCTATCATCGACGAAGGCCAGAAGGATTAGAGCAACAGCATACGCAAAGACCGAGCGAGAGAATATGATTGTTTGCCAAGCTATGAAGGGCCCGAAACCATAAATCCCGTCGTCATCGGGCCTACCGAGAGATTTCCGTTCCCGCCCACTGCCAACCACAGTTTTGGTGCATGGGGACTACCCGCGAGGGCTTCGCATGTTTCTGACTACATAGACGGATTGTGAGAATTTTATGAAAGGATATATAATTACCAATGGCTTAGTACGAGGCTTGTGCGGTTAACAGTCTGAGCTAGTCTTCACATTTACATGTAAGTCATGTTAGGCGGAGTGTGAACTGCAGAACTCACAAGGATTAGGCATGTCATGGTCATGATAGGGTTACACATGTCACGGTTACGATGGAGTCAAAAGCCTGAGTTGGGTTTCGCAATCTGCGACGGCGATGTATCAGGGAAAAAAGCCCATGATGTGGAAAAATGATCATTGCTGAAGGAAGAACCAAACAAAACGAAAGAAAGTCAACGCTGAGTACAATGAGTGACCGAAGACAGCGCTGTAGCAGTCACTGAAAAGAACGTGCAAACGCTGTTCATCTGAATCGTCAGTCTCACGCCATTTCATCTCAGACCCCCAGTGCTTCCCGTGTTAGAAGCAGTCGTTGGCGTCTTCGTTGTCATCGTAGTCATTGTCGCTGTCCCTCATGATCGTCCTTCATGGTCGTCCTCCATCGTCATCCCTCATCGTCCCTATCGCGGTTTATAGTCCCATAATATTGTCTGCTGTATCTTTCACCCCTGTCATCCATGCTGTCATTATTTGCCTGAATGGTTCCGAAAATACCTAGCTGATTGTTAACTCCTCCGGAGACATAAAAACCTCAAATCAACTGGGCTAGCCCCTTTGAGTTCATAGTCAACTGAATCAACGACTATATATATTTGCCGTAGATATCAAGTACAGGGCAAACATCATATGCTTTCTCTACAGCAGGCCAACTCACAAGCATCCTGCAGCTAGCTTCCAGCGTCTTTTCCCTTTGTGAACCCAACATTGGGTCCAAGTTGCTCAGATAGCTATAGCCAGCTCTCGACGGTGGAACAGAAAAGGGATTGAGCATGTTAAGCCGAGATCAGAGTCCAGTCTGCTTGGGGCGTGGATAGTTCTGCAGCAAAGCGTCCATGATTTGGCGCTGAAGTACGAAGTAATCAGTGATTAGTCTACAGGTAATGCCGACGTTATTATAGAGAAGAGAATGAAGAAGACAGTGTAGACAGGTGAAGTATGATGTTCATAACACGCGGTTGTCGTTGCTCGTTTCGTTCTGTTCCCTTCATGTTGGTTATTGCACTTGCGAGCGGAGGCTCTGGGTGCTTAATGATGGAGATTCACGATTGCAGGCAACCAAAGAGACACAATTGAAGACATTGGGCACAGTATCCTGACAGATGGATCGAATTTATTTCTTGTTCATTACATAGTACTTTTGTTCCTTCACACTTTAAACACGGCACATCCTGCCATCGTTGGCAACGCTCCATGACTCGCTACCAACAGCGTTGCGAGCATAGAAGAATCCTTCGGGATCCCACTTCTTCTTCAGGCACGCCAGGGAGTTGTAGTTGCTGCCAAAGAACTCCTTCTGGAAGTTGGGCTGCTGGAAATCAGCCTCGTTCATGTACGCGCCACCAGCAGGGGTGAGAGCCTCGATCTCAGGCATGATGACATCAGTCATCAGAGTCTGCTTGGCGAGCATCTCATCCCAGGGGGCGGTGAAGTTCCAGACGGTGGTGAGCGTGGCGTGGACGAGGGTGTTGCGCCAGGCGGGGGTGACGGAGTTGGTGTCCTTGTTGCCGAACTTGCTGACGTCGGTGCCGACGCCGATGAAGGTGGCGCCCTTGGCGGCGACGCTGCGCGAGAAGGAGCCGATGTTGGTGATGTTGTCGCGGGGGATGAGACGGCCGCCGTACTGGGCGATGCCAACCTGGATGTTGCCGATGGGCAGGGGGCCGAAGTACTTGTCGTAGTGGCCGTAGTAGCTGTCGTACTCGGAGTAGTTGACGGTGTAGGTGATGCCGAGGGCGTCGAGGCGGGCGACGAAGGGGGCCATGATGGTCTTGACCTCGTCGGAGGTCTTGTTGAAGGCGTTCAGGGGCGCGATCTGGAAGAAGGTGGCGCCGAAGTAGTAGACGACCATGGTCTCGTTGTCAACCATGCCGGCGAGCTCCTCGTGGAAGGCATCGATGGAGTTGAAGAAAGTGTCGTTGTCATTATCGGCGGCCATGATGACGAGGGTAGCACCTCCGACCTTGGCGTCAGCGTGAGCCTTGACGGTCATGGAGGTGACGACACCCCAGTTGCCGGGGCCACCGCCAGACAGAGCCCAGAAGAGGTCGGCGTTCTCGGTCTTGGAGGCAGTCAGAAGGGTGCCGTTGGCGATGACGACCTCCCACTCGAGGACGTTATCAGCGCTCAGACCGAAGGAGGTCGAGAGGGCAGAGTGACCACCGCCCTGGGTGTAACCACCAGCGATACCAACAGTAGGGCACTCGCCGCCAACGACGGCAAGACCAGCGTTGTGAGCAACCTCCATAACCTCGAACCCCTGGGTGCCGGCGCCGATCTTGGCAGCCTTGCCAGTGTAGGCAGCGGTAGCCCAGTCAACGATGTCGACGCTGTTCATGTGGTGAGTCCACACGGACAGGGCACCGGCACCGGTGGAGCGACCAAGGTAGTCATGGCCAGTGTTGCGGACAACGAAGCGGATGTTGTGCTCCTGAGAGAAGGAGATGGCGGCCTGGATGTGTTCGGCGGTGGTGGCGTTCACGGCGTAAACAACGTAGTTGCCCAGCAGACAGGGACGCGACTCCGGCTGGAAGGGGTCGCAGCTCTGGTTGGCGAAGAAGGGAGCCATGATGGAAGAGGAGGACTCCATGCTACATGATTGTTAGATGGCTATCATCAAGCATCGGTCAAAGACAGTGACATACTGAATCTCGGAGTCCTGCCACTCGCTCTGCAGCGTAGCGCAAGTGGCAGCATCGTAGGTAGGGTCATGGCAAGGCGAGCCCAGAGGGACGGTGGCGATCAGCCTGCCGCCAACGGTGGTGTTGAGGGCATTCCAAGTCTCGGTAGACGGCCAGCAGCTGTCACCGGGGAAGCACTTGCAGTCCGTGGCACGCTCGGCGAAGGGAACAAAGCCGGAGCCAAGACGGTTGGGGGCCGCAAGAGCGGCGCCGAAGAGGGCCGCTTGGAGGACAAAGCTCTTCATGTTGACTTTTCGGCCGTGAGGTGGGAAGGTGGGAGGAGGGAAACGAGAGGACAACGCGCGACGAGTGACAAAGAGGCACAAGATCGGCACGTTCGACGGCTAGGGAGTGTAAAAGAGAGTGTATTGCCGCTGGATCCCTTCATCAAAAGAGAGTTTTTTTCTGCTCGCCGGCGGCCAAGGGCGGCCATTTTAGTACGATGCGAGTCTGCAGACTGCGTTTACCCGGCCTCCGGGACTACGGCATGTAGGTTCCATCGCTCATATCCTAGTGATGTCGTTTCCCGACTGGGATGGCTGACCCGAGATTGGGAACCTATAAGACGACTTCGCCCCCTCAAACTAGTGGAAGTTTGCCGCGTACGGCCTTACTTGGTGCTGATGAATCCATACAGCTCGCAAGGTCGCCATGATAGAGAGGGATCGAAAGCCCAGGATCGATGCTAATGCAGTGCCGTTTGTGGCTGGTCTCCTTGGCCCCCTTGCCTGGACTTGTCCCTGGGTAGGCTAAGCGTTGGGGGCGGTGGATCAGGAACGAGGACAATACCGACCTAGATATCGACCGGAAATCAAGGGGGGACGGCGAATGCTGGATGCCTCGGTGGACATTTCTGTAAAGTCCAGTCCCCGCTGCTCGTTCTTTGTCGCGTCGGGCGGCGTTGTTGAGCTCCGACTTCCGCCATATCAAGGCACTGGGGCCTCGGACCATGGGAATCCCGTCCTCATGGTATGATGGTGGATTTTGGGCCTGGTCTGGCTGACCTCGGTGAAGCTCCACGCCGCGGGCTTGCGTCGAGCAAGAGTCTTGTTCAGCGGGACCTCGAGCCGCTGCAGATCAAAGGAGTCAGGTGCCCCGGCAGATAAAGCTTGGTCCTTTCGCTTCCGTCCCAAGTGCTGCAGAACTCGAAGGCGTCCTTGCAGACTCCCGCTCGCTACCAGCATGAGGCATCGTCCACACACCCTCTCTCTTGGTGGTTTTCGATCGACAACATCTTGCGTCTTTCGTTGGTGCGGATAGAGACTGCCCGCACGCAAGAAGATCCGGAGTTTGCCTCGGCGAATTTGAGGTCTCTAGCGTGTTATCGTCGGGCGCGACCTCGGTCGGAAATTGAAGCTGCGGGGATGTGTTGAGTCGAAGTCTAATCGAACCCACGCCGGCAGTGGGGATTCTGCGAGCCACATCCCGGTCGTTTAGACGGGGATCACTCAGAAGCCCCTCATCTTTTCTCAGGGGAATAGCAGGGGCCTCGCGGTGGTCTAACCTGAAATTCGTCATCAGCCGTGCAACATGAAGACCTTTCCAAGATTCGGTTCAAGCCGCATCGTACGAGGCGCCACATCTCGAGAGCGGGGGGCAGCATCGCGGATGGCGACCGTTACGCATGGCCCATGGATGATGGAGGAGCCGGCTATACCTTGGTGAAAACCCTCGATCGGAGCCGATACATCTAGTCAATCGTTGACTAACTGCGACATGTTTGCGACTCCAGTTCCTGGCTTTGGGTGACATAGTTCGCTGGTAGTCCAGATTCCCAACGGATGCTTTCTTTTGGTCTGACGAATGAGGCAGCGAGCCATGTCAATCGGAACATTCGTCCAAACTCGAGTTGTTCGAGGATTTGCGTTTTCGTGGAGTAAACGGACGGGCTTGGTGCTGCCTTTAATCTGGTAGTTGCGCTGGAGTATCCCGTCTACGATCATCCATGGTTGAGATGGACGACAAGAGATGACAGGAGTTGTGCAAAAGCAAGAGTTTATGCACAGACAGAGGCAACGGCCGCCACACCGTTGGTAAAGTCAGATTGACATCAACAGCACAGACTCTCGTCCCGTCCCGATCTTTCGGTCCACCCCGTGTTGTGTGGCTGACCACCACCACAACATCTGACCGTCAGCATTCGGATCCGAAAGCGACGCAAAATCCGCAAAAGACTACGATGATTTCCCTAAGAATGGAGCATACGACCGCAAATCTCCCACCGTCAAAGCGCTCGCAAAAAGTTGAGGCCATGGACGGCTCTCACGGGATGCTTCCATCCCCTGATATCGCAGCCCACGTCTAAAAGCTAATTTCTTGGCTCCGCTGGACCCCGAAGTTGGGGGTTGCTCCGTGAGCGCCTGGGGGGACTGGGCTGACTGCAGGTCCTTCACCTGCAAAGTGCATCCTTCACCTGCAAAGTGCATCCTTCACCTACAAAGTGCATCCTTCACCTGCAAAGTGCATCCTTCACCCTGTATTCTCACCTGAAAAGCGGAATTCCGGAGAACTTCTGGAACTTCTTTTTCCTGTGTGGACCGGCAGCAGGGGCTGCCCCAAGGGCTCAGGCCAAGTCGGCACTCCAGGTCCCACGTGGTGGCACAGCAACTTCTTCAACTAGGCGAACTTTTCTGTGTTGGAACTTGATGTTTGATGAACAAAAGCAAATTCTCTGGAGCCCATGGAACTTATCCAACGCCAACTAACGTGCCGTTGAAACGTTGCGACCAGAATTTCCCTCAAGGAAGAGCCTTTTTACTGAGACAACCTGCTTTTATAGGGATGGCTGGTCGATACCGGAGCAGACGAACTTTACCACACATGGACAATTGCCCGAACCGGCGTGTCTCGGACAGGGATATCCTCGTATGTCACAATTGAGTTGTCATCGCGACACAGACCAACTCGGGCTACCTCGGGTGCGCTTCGATCCACTATGCAAGCTACACGCTGAAGACTTGGAGGCTAGACCTGAGTGAAGTTAGCCCGCCAAGTTGTCAAAATTCCCGGCTGTCACCTCTGAACCTGTGCGCACTTCTTCAACACGCCATTCTAGCCCCCAATGTGATATATCACTCCCGTGTCGTAAAGAGTCCAGGAGACTGGGAAGGACCTGTCGCCCGAGTCTGGCTTAGACTGAGGCTCTTTGTCCCTTCATCTTGGTCATGTGGCAACTGCAACTTCGTCTGTTCGGAAGGACTCCGTGGTTGGGACTCAGATGCCAACGCCATCCGTAGGTGGCTTTGCCAACATCCGCCAGCAGCCAGTCACAGCTTTCTCTGTCAGAAACGGCGTTCCCACAAAGCTCCCGAGTGGGAGAAATCAAGTTTCCCATCACCACCATCCCTGGACCTGCGCTAATTAGTGCCGCGTACAATGTAATGTACTGCATAGTGCATCTCAGGGGACCTGCAGCGGTGCATGGTTCCGGCGTGCCGCGGCCAGCTTTGCTTCTAGAACCCTAGAATTCCTCGTCCAGGCGAAGCTTCAAGTGACTGGTCGCAACTCGATGTGTTTTGCAAGATGCAGGCCGGGGCCGGCTCGTCTCCAGGACGTGCTCCTGAAATGCAACGTCGGCACGGTCTCCGGCGGGGGGGCGAAGAGCAAAGGGTCTGCTCTCATGGCCCTTTTGCCCTCGTACCCCGTATTCCGTCCTCGTGGTTCTTGCCCAAGATGCTTACAAACGCGAGCCGAAGGGCATAGTACGAGCGTGAGTGGAGGGATGGACGGACGTCCTACCTTGTTGATGATCCGAGGGATGAAGCTGAACAAGATGGCGCAGCCCACATCTCACACATTCGGGCTAGATACCACACAGAGTTCGCACCTGCAGCCGGCTTGGCCGTTACTGCAAGTGTGATATCTTGCCTGTGCTCCGACAGGGGACGCCCTTTCTCGTCCAAACGGTCGGGACTGGAGCCCAATCCAAGACGTCGGAACCGACGAGGAAAGAGAGTTGCTCGGGGGGGAGGTAGGCCATGCTGAACTTTGAAAGAATATTAGTCTTCTTATCTCCCACACCCTCCACTTCTCCTTCTTGGCGCGTCTAATGAAGAACTGGCAAGAACGAACGCAAATCCTCGTCTGATGAAGTTATGAACGAAGGCCTGCCCAGATAAAGCGGTCTAAAGCCAACCCGGGCTCCGCCACTCCCGTCCACGTCCGCTTTCTGCGCCTGGACTCCTTCTTCCCTACCCGGGGCTACGCGTCGGTTCGATCGGCTAGCAGTGGCTGCTTCCCACTTCCCGTCCCCTCGACCTCCTCTTGAGATAGTCAGCACGCCAGATATTCAGCCTTATCCGCTGGCTATAGCTCACCGCAACAACGAGTTGCCCTCAAGGATCCCAAAGGAGGGTATTTTGAGAGTCGATCACAGCCATGAGTTCACCGCCATGGACGTACAACACCCTGCCGGGGGCGGATACCGATGGACCCAAGATTGCGACTATTGCGATTGTGTTCACGGCCTTGTCGTTGGTCATTATGGCCTTGCGGCTGTACGTTCGCATGGTGATGCTGAAGGCAACTGGGTCTGGTAAGTGCGAACGACTCGAGTGCTGAGAGAAAAGTGTGCTGACGATGATTAATGCAGATGACTGGGTCATCGTTGTTACCTGGGTAAGACGAAGTCTATGAAGCGAGAAGGGGGTTGAACTAATAATCTTGCTGTAGTTTTGCGCCGCTGGCTTTGCCGTCGTGAGCATCATGCGTAAGTTGATTGTTCTCCAAAATCTCTGGCCAGCCTCTAATAGTTCCTCATAGAAACAAAATGGGGTCTTGGCCTCAAGAAGTTGACCGACATGCCGGAAGAGAATCTCTACGAGTTCGGTCTTCTGCAATACGCTGGTGCTCCATTGTGAGTTTTTCTTCGTCATTCCAAGGCAATCTCTCCTGACAGCAGACAGCTACATCTCCAGCATTCTTGGCTTCAAGCTCAGCCTGCTTCTGTCATATCTGCGCTTCATTCCAAAGGGCATCTACAGATGGAGCACATTTGCGACTATCGGTCTTTGTATTGCCTACCACATTGCTTTCTTGGTTGTGCAAATCAACCTCTGCACACCGGTATGATGCACTGAAGTCTTCTGTTCATTACAATGCTAACAGCCTCTAGATTGCTAAGCAGTGGGATCCAACAATCACCAACGGTTTTTGTATCCCTGGTGTCCCCTTCTACACTAGCATGGCTGCCCTGACAATTGTCTTTGATATCGTTGTGTAAGTCCTCTCAATTCCAACTTCACTCTTTTCAGCAGCTGACAGATGTCCGACAGCATGTTCCTACCATTCCCCGTTCTCGCAACCTCGAAGATCCAAAAACGCAAGAAGTTCGTACTGCTCGGCCTCTTCGGTCTCGGAGCCTTCATCACCGTCATCCAAATCATCCGCATCCAAACCGTGCACTCCCTCGCCAACTACCTCGACTCTGCCCCTCTTATCATGTGGTCCACCGTCGAGAACAACTTGGGAATAATCGTCACCTGCGTGCCCACCCTCGCGCCGCTAGTCAAGTACTTCAACGAAAAGAGCAGGTCAGGAAGCAGGAGTAACAAATACGGCGGCGCAAGCGGCTACGGACGCAGCGCCGCGACCGGCAACGGCAACGTGGGAAGCAGATACGCGCTGCAGAGCTGGAGGCCGGGGATGAGCGGCATGCAGCCCCTGAGCAGCGGCATCGACCGCAACGAGACGGAGGTTGGCATCGAGGGCGGCTCAAGAAGGGGGAAGAGCTCCGATGATGGGAGCACGGATTATCACCTGGATGCGCCGGTAATCGTCAAGAAGACCGAGTTTGTGGTGACGAGCAATCCGAGGGAACCTGAGCAGGTTTGAAGGAGAGAGGATGATAGTTGGAACTTGATCGCAACATGACATGACTACCTACTTTAATGAATGAATCTACTCCGTACAGACACGAGCAGCGCAGGCCGCAGTGTACCACTTATTTCAAAAATGGTTTCGCGGTCTCGTAGACACTGCCTGTTGCCTATGTGAAAGCATCTTGCATAGATTCCAGAGTTTTACGAGTCTGAAAACTTCGAACAGTGAACAGATACGCAGTACTCAGGCATCCCCTAGAAAAGGACAATAGACAGACCAAGGGACAAGGGCAGTACTGAACAGAAGAGACAATGAAACATCTGGAACAAGGACAAAGATCACAGAGCCACGAAGAAACACTTGTGACAGCGAGGCCGGACGAGGGCGCTTGGGACGCCAGAGAGCAGAAATGATGGGCTCCGATTGCTAACTACCGCTGGAAGAGACGATTCAAGCTCCTTTTTGTATGATACAGTCTCTCCTTTTCTTCCTTCCATATGGATGCCCGTGTGCTTTGTTGCAATTAGTCGCTCGAGAAATACAGATGCCTTTAGCCAGTCTTGCGACCACCCTTAGCACGGGCAGGCGCCTTGGTGCCGGGGCTGACCTGCTCCTTCTTGGTGACCACAGTATCGTCGCCGTCCTCCTCGTCGTCGTCCTCCTCGTCGTCGTCCTCCTCGTCGTCGTCCTCCTCGTCGTCGTCCTCCTCGTCGTCGTCCTCCTCGTCGTCGTCCTTCTCGATCGACTGCATGACCTGTCGTCCTTGAGTGCTTTTCTGGGGCTTCTGGACGCGGCCTCCACGGACGGTTCGGAGGCTGTCGCCGCCCATGAGCGCCTTCATCTCCTGGATCTTCTTGCGCATCTCGCGGCTCTTGTTCTTGTCTCCCATGGCCTCGGCAATGGCCTCAAGGTCAGAGATGCTATCGGTGGCACTGGCAGCAGAGCTGGTAGGGGCGGCGGCAGTAGGGACTGCGGTGGCGCTAGGGGCCAGGCTCTGCAAGGTGTTGTTGGCCTGAGGAATATAGGCCGGGGCCGAGCCACGGTATTCCTCATCCTCGTAGAGATCATGACGAGCATGCATGTTGTTGCCGAAGTTGAGCATGTCGGAGTTCTGCTTGATGACGAGGTGACGGAAGATCTCGGTGGGGTATCTGCCTCCGTTGATGGCGACAACAGTGAGCACGTCGCGCTGGGTGAGGGCGGTGTCGGACAGGAGCTTGTGGTAGACCTTCTTGTAGAGAACGTGGTCCTTGATGTTCTCGCGCCAGAAGCTGGTCTCAATGTCCTCCAGGATGATCTCCAGAAGCTGGGAGTCGACCTTGTTGATCATGGTGCGGATGAAGTCCTTCGACTCCTTCAGCTGGTCCTGGAACCAGTCGTGGTTGGCCTTCAGGATGGCCTCCTTGACCCAGGAGATCGTGTGGCAACGGACGAAGAGATCCTTAAGCACCTTGTTGTACTGTCCGTTGTACTGAACAGGGAGAATGGCCTCCAGGGCCAAGAAGTCGACAAGGTCGGGGCGGCGCTCGCGCTCGGGGAGGTTCTGGTCCTTGAGCGAGTTGCAGATGGACTGGTAGATCGTGTTGTCTGAAATGCAGCGACGGAAGGCGTTCGCGTCCACGCGTGACTGGACGCGGCCGAGAAGGGCGGGGGTGAATGTCACCTCCTCACGGATCTTCTCCTTAGCCCGCTCGGCGCGGCGGGCGCGCTCCACCGGCGTGATGACCGCCGTTCCTCTATCGCGTCGGCCAGACATGACGGTATGTAGTGGGGGTGTCGTTGTTCTGTGATGTGTATGTATGTATGGTGGAAGGGGGGTGAGGCCCAGTGACTTGTGGTGTTGTTGTTGTGTGGCTGTGATGTGTTGAGGGAGAGGTTTATGGAGGGCTGTCGGCGTCCGGTAGTGCCCTTTTATAGTTCAGAATCAGCTGATGCTCAAGGAAAGAGACGAAAAGGAAGGAGCTACCCACCCAGTTGCGGTTGTGAGGCGAAGAAAGAAGTTGTTGTATGGTTGTATGGTTGTTGTGTAGTTGTGATATGTTGAGGGAGAGGTTTGTGGAGGGCTGTCAGCGTCTGATGGTGTCCTTTTATAGTCCAGAATCAGCCGATGTAGAAGGAAAGAGAGGAAAAAAGGACCAACCTACCTAATTGCG
>JAKMXC010000796.1:0-21344 GCA_025328345.1 Colletotrichum sp. SAR11_59
AATTACTTCGTGCCCCCCCCCCCCCCCCTACCTGTACATAAGGTATCCGCAGGCCGTGATGTTTGTTTTCTCTCCGAGTTTGGAGCGAAACCCTTCCCACACATCACCGAACTACTGGCGCATCCCTGTCGTCATTCCGCCCAGTTCCTGACCTCGCTCTCGCCCCCTTGTCGGCCCGCAAAAGATAACAACGCTTCGTGGCGTGACTTCCCGCCTACCCGCACCATCGCGACATTCGACGACGTCTTCTAGACCCAATACTGCCGAACTTATATGCAGGATTTTCCCCGAACATGCACGCGCTGTATCTCTCCCCTGTTGCCAATCGTACTATACCCACGTCCACCGACTCAGGAAAAACAAGCATACGTAGGATGAAGCAAGCAAGATTAGGGGGGGTGAAAAGACCTCCAAAGCAGAAGCAAGATTTTCTGCCTCTCTATGCGAGCCAATCTCTTCCGTCACATGTTTCGTTCGCACGCCCTCCCTCTCTCGCGATACATACCCAGCTCAGCCTCCACTTGTCCCAGACCGGAGTCCAGCCGTACACAAACCATCGCACGCACATCATCGCATCTTTCCCAACGTCTCCAGCCTGATCTATTCTCTTAGATAGACACCACGGCAGGTCCCGGGATGGTGTCCTCGCTGAACCCACCGCCCCAAATGTCGTCTCAGTCACACCTCGCAAGGAAACACAATACACCCACACACACCGTCCGAACCAGCCAACCACACACAAACAAACACCAAAACAAAACAAAAAGGTATCCAATGTAGCAAGCTCACATAGCACGTCACATAAAACTGCGCTCCGCCGGGCTGCGACGCCGCGTGCAGCGCAATGGCCTCGGCCCGGAGCTGATAGTCCCCGGACCTGAGCGCCGGTGGGATCGTCATATCGAACCTCCCGCAGTTCTCATAGAGCACGTCGGTGCCCCACGTCGCGGCCGCGGCCGCGCTGTTATATCCGTACTCGCCGATCTTGAAGAAATCCGTCGATCCGTATGCCACCTTGCTGAGGTACACCATCACGGGGCCGTAGTGGTTTCCCCCGATGGCAGGTTTCTCGCAGCTGCGCTCGCCGACCTCTCGACCGAGACCTTACTACCGGCTATATCGGGTTCGCTAACTTAGCGAGCGGGAAACATGCGTTGCAGACGATGCATTGCACCCGCAACTGCAGCCTCCTCTTTTCTACATGCATGTCTCATACCTAGGTTACGCAAAGGGGAGTACGTAGTGGGAACGATTTCCATCAAGAATGGAACCGGACGGGAAGGTCTCGGTGTTGTGGGGACGCCTCGCCTGGGACCTCGCCGGAGACGCCCGCGGCTCCGCCGACATTGCACCGTAGATCGTTTGACGCGACGTCCGTGACGGAGCGGGGGCTGTTGCTCGGCTGGACGTACGGTTATTCAGTGACAATTGTGGATCCCATCGCGACTCGGCCTACCGGAAGTCTGTCTTGGTCTTCGTTGCCCATTCACAGCTGCTAGAAGGTCGCGTGGCCGAGAGCTGTTTTCGCGGTGCTTAGAAGTGCGAGTGTTGCGGTGAAGGTCTTCATTTTGACGATGTGGGGATTGGCAGGGTTCATTATTTCGAAGAGTTATGCTTGCCGGACAGTGTCCAATGGCCATCCGGGCAGTGTCTAGTGTGTAATCCGCCTGCCGAGACCACTTACTTTTCATACTAAAGCGAATAGGCTTCTCTCTTTCGTCGCTGCTATCGTCATCGCTACTATCTTCGTCCATCCCGTCGTCCCCCATCGTCGTCCCCCATCGTCGTCCCCCATCGTCGTCCCCCATCGTCGTCCTTCATCGTCATCGTCATCGTCATCGTCGTTATCGTCATCGTCGTCCTCCATCGCCGTTATCGTCATTCCGAACATGGCTCCTACGGCTCCTCCGGATCCTGAGGCTTGATTGGACGCGGTCTCCCTCCGTTGTCTCGTATGTTCATGCGAGCGATGAACCGCGCAGAATCTCCGTTGGGGTCGCTACTATTGCCACTTTCGTTCGACCGCGCCAATCCTTTTTCTTTGACAATCCATCGAAGGGCATCACGGAGAACCGACTCGACCTGGTCGTAGAGAGAGTTGAAGAACTTCTTCGGGAGCCAGCGAGGGATGGAAACGGCGCTCCAGTCGCTGTGGGCTCCCGAGTAAAGAAACTTGTGTCCTGATTCGCGCTTTAAAATTTCGAGCATGATGTGGCAAACCGCGCAACATTTCTTGTTGACTGCCATGGGGATGGGTATCTTTCGGAAATGACCAGTGATCTCTCGGCGAGGCAACAGCAGAGACTTGTCGGCAGTCTCATGGTCAACGTTGTGATTGACCACCTCGTCACGAACCCGTGCAAGCACATGGGCACAAATCCCAACACCTTCTGCATGATAGGTCAAGTCTTCTGAATTGGCCGTCTTGTGGCCGTCAAAGAACTCAGCCAGTGCAAGCTGCTCCCCGTTCGGGAGCGGCTTTCCATTATTGCCCTTGAAGGAGGCCAATAATTCAGCCGTGGACATCAAGTTCCTTCTCGTCCAGTCAGTTACAAGAGGCTGTATGGAGGTTTGCAGAACGAATCTCGCCACGTGGCGTGAAGCGTGCATGATGTGGTTGAGGGAAGTTTGGTGGCGGCACAACATGCCCACAGCATCTGACACGGCCACTTCCCAGCCTGATTGGATCGCCGTGCCCTCCAGAAGCCTAGAATCATCAGTGCCCTCAGCATCAATGCCTGAGACCCCAGGCTGATGGGTTGCGTAGAGCCACGTGTAGTGCGACTGCAGAATCTCGCTGAAGTCCTCGCGAAGACTCGCCAGGCAGGAGTAGGCACGGACGGCGGCGTCAACGAGGTATTGAAGAGACTCGATATGGTATTGCTCCATGGTTTGCTGCGTGGAATCCTTGGTGCCTTTACTCGTTCTCCGGGCGTAGTTGGTTGCTTCTGTTTTGGCGTTTTGCAGTTCTGTGGTAGAATCTTTGATCGCTCTCATGACCCCAGATAAGAGCTTTTGAAACTCAGAACGACCCTTTTCGTCATAGAAAACATACTCTGGGTCTCCGTTCGCGTTCAGAGGGCTACGCTCCCAGGCTCTCTCGCCGTCTTCTGCAGTGCCGCGACCATACCGAACCTGCATCTCCTTGTAGATCTGCTTGAGCAGGGTGGATTGAGCTTGGGTCTGACCTTTCCGAAAGCAGTGTTCAAGTTCATCTCGAGGGTTCGTGGCACCTCCTTTCTGGAACGGCATCGATTCGATCAAGTCCAGTTCAGTGATTGGGTCTGAAGTTGACCGAAGGGACTGTTGCAAACACTTCCCCATGGAGGTCGCTTTGAACTGCGAGGCCAACTGATCGACGGACGTCATGCAGATGGTGCCAAAGTTGTGCTTCTCAAACACGTCGATGATAAGACCATGGAGCTTCTCGGTCATTCGCACGTAAACGAGATCATGCAGCAGATTCAGCCAGTGAAACCGCTCATCGGACTTAGCTGCTCCGTGAAACTCCTTCAACAGAGAGAGAAGATCCTGACAGTATTGGAAAGTGCTGTTGTTGCTGCGTTGCTCCCAATCCTCTTTTGCCAGCAATCGGTATGCAAACTTGATGACGGATAAGGAATCGGTGCTATCCGGAACGAGAGATCCGTTGATCTGTAGTAGAGTGAGCTGGGGCCGCAGTCCAGTGTATTGCTGCTTCGCCTTGTCGTCATCACGGTGTGGGTTCTGTGAGGCGAAGATGTAGTGCGAGCCGGTGCTCGCATCCTTCAAAACGTGCTTCTGTCAGCTCACTGTGACGTGGGTATCTGTCAACGCACGAAAGACTTACACCGGAGCCATCAGGGAAAAGAGCCAAGGGCTCGGGGCTCAAGGCGGCGACGCAGTCAAGGTAGTCGTGCTGCTTTCGAACGAAGCGTCTCTCGGCCTTTGACAATGTGAAATCTTCGCGTATGGCAGCTCTCTTGGGACGCTTGAGATGCTTGCTTTGGATGTCGGAAAGCATGGCTATCATCTTCTCGAGTCTTTCGACCTCTTCGGAAGAAGGAATCTGCTGCGGGTGGGCGTACTCGGGGTGCGCCATGTTGTCGGAGGGTGACTGACGACGACGACGACGACGACAACGACAGAGATCCGGACGACAGAGATCCGGAATGATGGTAGAGATCAAGGACGACGGCGGAAGCCGGAGAGGATCGCGTCAGGAAAGACTTAGACGGACCGATAGACGAGGCTGGCAAGGTTGACCCTCTAGACGAAAGCTGCACGGAAATCACAGTCGCGGGACTGCCGAGACTGAATGAAGGTGACTGACTGCCTTAGCCAATGCAGTTAGAGCGAGAAAGATGGGTCAAACCGAACGAAATGTAGGTCCAGTAGGTGAATCTTGCAATGCGCACTCAATTCGGTCGTCATGAGCGTGATCGCAGAGAAATATTGACGAAGAGGAAGAAGTATTACCTGGAAGGATAGGCGAAGGGAAGCGGCGGTGTCGCAGAGTACCAGATTTTAACTCACCTGCCTACCTTCCTACCGAAAGAAAATAACATTGCTTCCAAGTGGGGCAGGGACAAGACGCGTGGGAAGGTACCCAGGACCGCAACTTCCAATTCTGTCTGCCTGTCTGCTTCCTTCCTTTGATGTGGCTACCACATAAGGTAGACGTGGACGGCAAGTCCAGGTGGAGACCATGGGAAGTGCGAGTGAAGGTTCACTGCAGGTGAAGGGCGGCATCACCCTCCACGTCTACAAATTCCCGCTGGAAAATCTCACTTTCCGGAGTTTGCCGTTGAGATTCCCAAGACACACATGAGAAGATCAGGAGGTTTGCCTTTCTGCCCATTCTGACGCTTTCTGTTCCTACGGAGACAGTGGAAAGGTTTGTTCACAAATGAGTTACAACAATGAAGACATCCTGCTTGCTGGTTCTCCCCCACAACTTTTACCTCAGTGTGTCCAATCTGTTCTCCACCTTGAGCGGCCACAAAAGAGAACAGATGCCTTTGAGGGGCCGTAGACAGGCATCCAGAAAAATAGAGAGAAATACTTAGGCACACAAACAACCTTTCCAACAGTTGATCTATCTCATCGTACATGGAAAACCACTTCATCACGTGTTTCTTACTTAGGCGTCTGATTGAGAGCACAGTGTTTTAGGAAGTAATTAACTTGGGGCGTACATGTTGCATGTTCCTGAATATTATGTTTTTTGACATGTCTGAAGCTGATAAATTTAACAAAATGTAGCAAGCACTTCCAAGATCTTTGCTCCTAGTGATCTCCCTACTCTCGACTTGTCAGCTTCTCAATCTCGGTATCGGGGACGCTGGCATTCTGTGGCGGGCAACTGCAACGATGAAAGTTGCGGTACGCTACTCTCTCCCGCTGGGCGCAAATCGTCAACGGATGGCAACGGCCCTTTGATAAAATCCCTGTTGTAGCATGCCCCTCAACCTCCCATATTCAAAACTCGATGTCTTTGTCTCCGTAGTTACAGCTCCCGCGCAGCTGATCCCGCAGCAGAGGCGCAAATGCGGGAAGAAGACATGCTCAAAGCAACCAGATGATCGATTTCCTCATCCAAGTGCTCCTCTCCGCCCGGAATCTCATGAAGTGATAGAGTAGTGTGTACTCTGCAGCGTTGGGTGCGTTGACGATAGCGCCAGGCTGTAACAACCTCCCTCGACACACGTGCAGCAGCCGAAGCTATCTTTGGAAGAATGGCGGGAAAGACATTAAGATATTACAAGGTGCCATAAATTGACCTCTGCACCCAATAATCCTTCCACTCATCCTTCGACAACTCATCGGTGAATTCTTTGACCGCAAAGAGCTGATATTCCTCCGGCACCTCGCAGCAGTGATAAAAAGTGTTGAGCGCCACCATCTGCTCCTTTTCACGAAGCTCCTCCATTGTCGGCAACTTCCTCTCGTCAAACCGTATCGCGTGGCGCTTGGCGAGTTTCACTGCCTTCGAAATCAGGCGCTTTACGTACTGCGCGTCGTTGTAGCGGTCGTTGTTGATAATCTTGTCCCGCACATCTTTGCACTCGGGGAGCAAGTACGCTCCCGCCTTCAACAAGGCGACCATGTGGTCCGTCTTGTCCGTCAAGTGGTGGCCGTCGTCCCAGAAGGCCAGGGCGTAATGAAGCGGCGTGTACCCTGCAAAATTCGCTGCGTTAACGTCAGCGCCGTGCTGTACCATCAAGCCGACCAGTTCTTCAGGGTCATCGTATCCCTCAAAACCGTCCAGGGCGAAGTAATGTAGCGGGGAGTTGCCAAGCCAGTCTTTGACGTCTGCGTCTGCGTCGCAGTGCTCCAGCAGGTGCCTGGCGAGGTTCACATCTCGTGAGCCGCACGCCTGGTGAAGCGCGTGAATTCCCAGCGTTCTGTGCGTGAGCAAGGAAGACCCGGCGTTGATGAGCATCCTGGCCGCCTTTCGACACTGTTGTCTTGTGATCTGATATTCTGGTAGATAGAGGTGGTCGGCGGCCTTGTAGCTGGGGATGAGAGCGAAAAAGAGGGAGTTGACCCCTTTAGCCAACAGCTGTGATATCTTGTCCCTCCACAAGCCAGTGTACCGCAGATGGCGCCAAAAGATTGAAATGATTGAAGAAATAGGACAGTACAGTCCGGGTTGATAAGCATCCACCTCGCATTCCGGGTCGGCACCTCGATTCAACAAGATCCTCATGGCGTCCAGGTCACAATGATACGAGGCCCAGTGAAGGGCCGTCATGCCATGATGGAGAGGCTCCCATCGAGAGTCCTTCGACTTTGTCACCTCGGTCTGATTGACGTCGGCGCCATTCTTAAGAGCCCACATCATGCCATTCAAGCTTCCATACTTCGCGGAAGGCACCAGAGCTGAGGCGTAGGCGTGCTTGACGTTCATGTCGTAGATCATGGGCGTCATGCGATGGTAAAGAGTCTTGCAAGAGGCGGCCAAACTGACGAGGTCATGCCACACGGCAGAATTAAGGCCCCCGTCAAAAACGACCTTGTTTATCCGGTGACCTTCTGCATTTTTGTCGGCGAGCGTGGATTTCAATCCATAATTATCGGTAACGCAACTAATGATTTCGAGTATAAGTTCTTGTGGTAGATCAACGCAACCGGCGTGCGTTTTGGTGATTTTATTGGTTCCAGTGGATTGTCTCGGCGATTGTGAGTTGAGACCAAGGGAGCTCGGCTCATGAGAAAGCAGAACCATGTTATTGTGAGACTCCGGATAGGTAGGTGCGGCGTCAGCTCCAAATGTGCGTTGCGTCGGATCCATGTTGATAATAGCAAGCTGGCTCATGCTGTGGTATCTCGGTTCAGAATGAGTTGGAAATAAGAGAGGGACAGGAAATGGTGGAAGCTGATGTGGGCATAAATGACGATATCAGAATGTCAGCACTGTGGCGTGGAAAAGGAAGCTACCTAGGGAAGGTGTGCAATGCGTGATTGGGTGAGAAACCCGAGGTAGGAAAAGTGATGATTTGGCCGAGTGAGAGGGAAATTTGATTACAAAAAACGGCTGGATGGTGTCCACGGCCAGTCACTTGTCAGTTCAGTCTCAGCTTCAGACATACACGTACGGGGTACCTTTGCGGTTGGACGAGTCACCAAAGAAAAGCTCTAATGGTCAATCACTGTAGATGACAATTGCTTATTAACAAGGGGCAAGATGCAGTAAAGTTTTCTTTCTAAGAAATGGACTACGCTCAAAAGAACAAGAGCGAAGTCTCCGTTTGGAACCAAATCTCAAAGCAAGTTTTGTCAGGCCCACGGAAGTTGACCCAGGCGGGTGGTTTCTCGACAAGAGGGTAAAGTCCAGTGACCTGCCAGAATGGCCGTAAACGCACCGGCGGAATCAGAAGGAGACAGGAAAATGGATATACCAGCTCTCTACGGTTTGTCTTATTGATACAGTGCGACCCGGATGAGCCTCCATGAATGGCGTCAAGGTGTGATGACGTGGCAGTGAAATGGGAAAATTTTCAATTTTGAGTTGAGTAAGACACAATCCGAACACACCCTTGAGGTGCCAATTGAACGGCTTCAATCCCATCAGGTGCGACTGGACTACACTGCATTGTACATCCGTTTCGAGCTGGTGTCCACTCGTACTTGGTATATTACCTAGCCGACCCAGTCCAATGGGCCGACGCGGGGTCGGCGTCAGGGGGATGGGGGGTGGAAGAGAATTGTGGCACAACCACTCATCAACCGCTATTGAACAAATATCCATGATTTGATTCGGAGCTGTATGTTAGAAATCAGGCGATGCACTCATGTGTATTTTTTTCTCCAGGAGAAACAGAGGAGGTCAGCGATGTCCTTTGTTTGTCCCAACCTCTAAATGGCCGCGACTGTGATGAGAGAGATCCATAGCGCCGTGGTGAGTCACGAAATAGGCGCGATACGATGCCCTGGTCACGGTCGGCAAGACCCATATTTATACCGGCGTCCCTTTTAGAAATCCCCGAATATCAGTGGTGCATCGGAAGGGGAAGAGGGGATGGAGAAGCGATGTTCCATCTAGCTGAGATGGATATCTAGAATACCCTTGAAAGATATCGAGTGAGTGCTTATTCTTCGACAGCTTAGTTGCCGAATAACTGTCCGACACGAGCAAATAACTTGCTGACGAGACCTTGTGCACTGAAAAACTTGTGGCAAGAACTTTTGTTTGATTTGGATGGACACAAGACTTTTATGCCTTACGTGAGGCTATTTTACTGCTTGCCCAACTCGTCGGCACGATCCGTCGCGGCCTTGACGGCGCCCTCCACAATCTCCTTCAGGCCAGCCTTCTCGAAGCTCACAAGCGCAGCATGCGTCGTGCCGTTGGGGCTAGTTACGTTCTTGCGCAGCTGCGCAGGCTCATCGGAAGACTCGACGAGCATCTTGCCGGCACCAAAGCAGGTCTGCTTCGCCAGGCGGGTGGCCTGCTCCTCAGAGAGACCGAGCTTCGTGGCGCCGGTGATGAGGTGCTCGACGAAGGCGAAGAAGTAGGCGGGGCCGGAACCTGGTCAAAATTAGCAATGTCCCGTTTCACATAATTGAGGGCCCAACATACCAGACAGTCCAGTGACAACATCCAGGAGCTCCTCCTTATCAACCCACTCCGTCGCCTTGCTCACACTGCCCATCAGCGCCGTGGTCAACGCCTTCTCATCCTCCGTCACATCCTGGCTGGCATAGATACCCGAGGCACCCTCTCCAACCAGCGCGGGCGTGTTGGGCATCACCCGGACAATATGAGGCGCGCTGCCGCCGCTCTGCTTGAACCACTCGGCGATGCTCTCGACCTTGTTGCCGGCCGTGATGGAGATGACGAGGGGCAGCTTGGCCGCGCCCTTCCAGCCAGCGCCGAGCTCCTCGCACACCGTCTTGCACACCTGCGGCTTGACGGCCAGGATGACGATGTCGGCGTCCTTGGAGGCCTCGAGGTTGGAGGTGGTCGTGCGCACGCCCTGCGCGGCCATCTTCTCGCGGTTGACCTCCCACGGCTCGGACACGAAGATGTTCTGCTTAGGGATGTCCTTGGCGAGGAGGCCGCCGATGATGGCGGCGGCCATGTTGCCGCCGCCGATGAAGGTGACCTTGGCTTGCTGGAGGCTGGGAGTCATGTTTGGGGTCGGGTTTGGTGGGATGTGGAGGGTGGTGGGTTGATGTGAGGTGAGGTTGGAACGTGGGGTTAAATCAATTCAAATCGAGAGAGTTGGAGACCCGATAACGGTCCCGCAGATCGGGATGCCCCTCCGACGATGAGTCAGCCTGTCAAGAGCGCCACTTCCGGTTATTTGCGGACGCGGATTGGTCAATGGGGAAATGGGGCTGGAGACTTTGAAAACTGCCCCCTCCACTTTTCTGAGTTGAACATCTCCCGAAGACTCTGCAACTGCAACTCTATGCACAAGGTAGAGCATGCAAATGAGTATACAAAGCAGTTCTGAGGTTTAACTCGTGGAATGTACATGCGATGCGATCTCTCAGAGTTGGGTAAAAATACGGCAGCACAGGTTACATCGAGGGGGGTTTCTTTTTATTTTTTCACGTCATTCACATCACGCTCTCTCAACCACTTCAGCAGTCGCAATCCTCGTGCGCTTTCCGTAAAGCCACAGAGGAACTGTGAGAAGAGCAAAGATACCCATCAGCATGCCAAATACTCCAAATGGCTCTGCGGCGCCCCTATCTTCGACCCAGTGCGACACGAAAAACGTCCATGCGAAAGCGATGATGGCGCGCATGATGGTGACAATGACGAAACAGTCTCCTGAGAGGCGGCTGTAGGAATCAATCAACTGTTTTCAAATGTTTAGTATGGTTGTGGCAGGGCGACAAAGTGGGTTTTGGGTTTTGACTTACGTAGTTGAAGCCGATCGAAGGAACTTGCATGAGACCAAATGCAACCATGGCGTATCCGAAGCATAACCCAACCCAGCCGTTCTTGGAAGGATACTGGGCCACGAACCCGAAAGTAAAGAAGCCGCCCGTCGCAATGACGAGCGCGGGGAACATGGTTGGAAGTCTGCTCTCGGGCTCCGCCAGTCCACCCTGCGTTTTGACTGTCTTCTTCAACCGAGAGTCGGACAGGAGATACGTGTACAACGCGCCAAAGAGCGTACCAAGAATACCGCCGATGTTGATGAGACCGACATTCGCGCCCCACAGGTACGGGGGCTGGGCCATGATTTGGGGACCGATGGTCGAGATGGTAACGATGCCGCCAACCAGTCCTGCGTAGTGGAACATGACCACCCACGTGCCGGGGAGCGCGAGAGTCCTCCATGGCGCGATGAAGTTCCGCAGGACTCCGCCGCGGTAGTGAGTAAAGCCGAGGGATCTGGCGAAAGTGTACGGTTTGTATTGCGTGACTTGGCTTCGGGCGTCCTCGACGTGGCTGTCCATGCCCTTCTCGTCGATGACGGGCATCGTGCCGGGGTCGGCCGGGGAGACGACGCGGTCGTACAGCGTTTCGGGGATGAAGAAGAAGACTCCGATGATGCATGCTGCGGAGATGGCGGCGCCGACCCAGAAGATGTAGGTCCAGCCGAGTTGGAAACCGATGTATCCTCCTGCAATGCCGCCGAGGAGAGGACCACCTGCGAGGAATACAGTGTAGATGGCCTTTACGACGACGTGTTGTTAGTTCTGCATCAAAGATTCACTTCGTATTCTTTGGATGTTTCAAACATACCATTGCTCGACCGCGCTCGTCAACGAAAAAAACCTCCCCGATCAAAGCCGGGGCGACGGTCTCAGAGGCACCGCCACCAATAGCCTGAAAGACTCTCGCAGCGAGAACAGAGTTGTATGAAGTTGCAACGGCACACCAGATAGTGCACACAGTCATAATGACGGTTGAGGCCAGCAGAACCGGTCTTCTTCCGATGATGTTGGACAACGGAACCCACCAGATATTCGACGCGCCGAGAAACAAGGTGCTAATCTACATCGATGAGGCCGTGTTAGTCGATCGTGAGTTTTTCTCCCACCTTCCAGATCTCGGAGTAACATACGGCGATGAAGTAAGTCAAATCGCTAAACGGTCGGTGGTCCGTGGGGAACTCCTTGAACCAGAGTTGAAGCGCAGGAGCGATGCTGGCACTGGTGAAGTTTCCGGCAAACGAGTAGAGGCCGACGGTCAAGAGAAGACCGAACTTGCGCCATTTTGGCCAGTTGAGAGGGTCGGCCGGGTCTTCTGACGGTTGGGGGAATCGGATGAGCGAGGCTGATGATCTTCGAGACCCGCCTGAGGATTCACTTTCGTCTGGAAATTGTGTAAGTTAGTTAGTTGCAGGGCCAAAAGACTTTGATTTAAGAAAGGGAGTGATTATTAGATGCCGACTTTCGATGAAAGCTCATGACCAGCCAGTTTCACGATGTCGACAACACAAAAATGACTCACACATCAACTTCGCCGTCCCAGGCGGCGTCGCCTCCAGCACCTCATACTTGCTCAACGAAAAGGCATACTTCCAGCCCGACATGGCGTCGCTGTTTGTCGAATTCGATGTCAGTGTTGTTTGTAGTTCAGTGTTTGATGATTTTTCGAGATGACAAGTTCAAACTGTTGACCCGTTATGGCCTGATCTTGAAACTCTGGCTCCTGAGTCGTCCCTTTTTAATCAGATACCCTCGTCCTTCTGCAAGAACAAGTCGCTAGTCTGGAGCGAGAGACTGTCGTACTCGCACTACCCCGGGTTCCCCAGGAGATCCACATTAGTCGCATCCATGCAACCTTAATCCAGTGGCTGCCGGAGTGGGGGACGAGGGGCTTCCGGTGGTGGGGGATCCTGGCCCCGGCACATCGCGACGGGAATGCTGGACGTCTGAGGGCGATTTAGAGCTTGCAAGTTACCATTTTGATATTCTTGTAATCTTCACTGAGATGCAGTGAGCAAATTCGTTGACAACTTGGGGATTTTTCAGCCCCGTTTGCTTGTGAAAAACAACGCCGCCCACCGGCTCGAGTCCATCCGCATCACACGAAACATCCTGGCGGGTACCAGCACATGCTCCCCGACTACACCGGAGACATGGACCCTTGATGCAGTGGAGAGGCCAAGAGAACTATTGATATTCGCGCATCTGCCAGCAGCACCCATGGCCAATGGCAAGCCTGTCAGTCCAGATGACGTCGGGCTAATTATCTAGGGCCGGCCCCGCTAGCTCACCGGCCAAAGGTGGGGTTCCGATATATTCCTGGCCTCCTTCCACATTTCTGCCAAACATAACAGAACATCGTGTAGATCAGGACTGGTTTCATGGTAGCAGCCGTTTCAGAGGGGGGTTGGGATGCAGCATACACGCGCAGCGTGGGACAGGCATGGCAGGGACTGGTTGCTGCGCGGGATGTCCAAGTCATTCGCCCGCAGCGTTCATGGTTCAGCGAAGACGATCGCAATCAGTACTTAGAGTAGCTTGGTGAGAGTCGTGAACATGCGGGTGTGGAATGTATGCTGTGATCAGTGATCAAAATGCAAACATCAAAGCATCATCACGCGGGGACTCAGCTCGGCATCAGAGTTCAAGATTACTGAGCTTACCCCGGATTTGCCGGACCGATGGGATGAAATAAAAGATGCGGGGAGAGTTTGCAGCTGGGAGCGAGGCTAACGCTTAAGCAGACTCGGAGTACCCGCCAGCGCAGCTGTTAAGCAAGATCACGAAAACCTCAACAGCATGCCAAGATCACGAATCACGACACGTCAACGCCGACCGCAGCCGTGCGTTATCACTCATCCTGTCATCCTGACCCCATCGCGCTACACATCACAGCCTCAACGTCCCAGTATCGCTGCTCCCCAAGCCTGCAAGTTGGATCTTAGATTCGTCGCCAATCTCTCGTCAAAGATCTTGCCATGGCAGAGACCATCACGTCTTCCCCCACCGTTCCGAGAACTGGTTGTAAAGGGGCTGGGGCTCGACTGTGCGGGCCTGTTTAGAACCTAAGGCATCCAGCAGGATTGGCGTCCGAGGGCGTGTCTTGCTGTCACGAATGAACTAGGTGGCGGCCCCACGGGGACTTGGCCACCTTCTATTCGAAGAAGTGGCGGGGCCGGGGGAGTAGATATCCATACATACGACAGGGGCGGGCCGTCGGATTAGAACTGCCGAAGACATGGTGACGATGTCACCTGCCGGATGCAGGGAAAGAACTGCTGTCTGGCTTTACAGAAGCCAAGAATCTGAGAAGTGAATAAGTATCAACGGGGTCCCCTGTTCTTAGTCGCATTGCCGTAACCTGCCAGGCGCGTGCTATCATGTGGAACCTTGGCGCAAGATAGCCTCAAGATGTACACCTTGTTGTGGGCTCTTACAAGACTTCGGACTGGGCTAGCAACCCGACCCATTTCGGCTACAAGTTTTTGGTTGCGCGGGAGATATCACAAGGCCGAAAAGCTCGGGGCGTTTCTTCCTGAACCAGAAACGATTGTGAGCATGCAAGGCGCATCAACAAGCGCTATCCGCTTTATCTTTCTCTTGCGTTTGACTTCGATCACAACTTTACGGCCTCTGGCTCTCAATTTTCCTTATTGAGCCAGTGGATACAGGACGCGAGTTGATGTGCATAATCTTGCCGACTTATGAGCCTGCCACGGCAATGACTGGTAATGATTGGCGCCTACGACGCCGACCCACCACGAAGAATATGCCTCAGTTTCATTTGTGAAAAGGCCAAGAAAGGTGCCCGATCAAACATCAAAGTAACGCAAGATGCTGTTGGGATCTCTCACCAGACTTTCTCGGTGTAATTTACAGAGAGAAATACACAGTTGCCGGCTGAAGTAGCGGCGTTATCGTGGGTATTATCAATGGTCACGTCAATCACTTTGTGCACGCCTCACCTAAAGTCACTCTCTTGCACAATTATCAACAAACCCTTCAGAATGCCGCTCGGAAGGGCAAGAACAACGCCAACGAGACTTCTACTGTGGCGGCACCTGCCCGCAGGTGCCCCAGGTGGCCTGTGCGGCCCAGGGCCCCCCCAGAGCCTTCTTCTAGCCTCCTAGCTAGGCAGCCTAGTTAGTTAGCTCTTATTATATATATTACTCTCGTTACTACTTGTTTACGTTTATACCCCTATAAGTTATAAGCCTAACGCTTAGATTACTAATATCTATAGCTTTAAATTAAACGTTTTTCTACTTTTATAATATTTTTCTTATTTTTATAGTTATCTATATATTTATACGATCTAATTTAGCTAGTAAATAGTAATATAGTTTCTAATTATTTTTAATATATTAAACTACTACTACTTATATAAAAATTTACTTTATTTATTAATATATTAAAATAGTAATACTACTTTACTTTCTATAAACTTTCTTTAATATATTAATTAATAATATCCTCTCTTTTTCAACTTCTTATTACTCTACTTATATCCCTCTAAATAATTAATAAGATAGGTAAAAGTATTAAAACTTTTTTATCTAGTATTCTTTAGTTTAAAAGTAAATCTAACTAGTAGTTATAGCTAGTTCTTATTAATACTACCTCCTAATTAAACTATATTAAGAAGTATATTAATAAAAATATCCTTAAACTTAATAATAATAATACTAAGGAGATATAGACTAAAGAGCGTAATAATATTTTTATATTATTTATTAGTTTATATAATACTCTTGTTAATAAGTTACTTAATATAAAATAGAAAGATAATAGTAATCCTTTTACTCTTATATAAACTTTTAAAAAATATATTTTTAAAGTTTCTAAAGATACTATTAGTACTCTTATTAATAAGTTTACTAAAAGTTCTACTTAAGACTATAAAATACTTTATAATACTTTTAGACTTATATTACTAACTTTACTAGTAACTTTTCTAACTATTTATAAGCTATATTACTCTTAAACTATTTTAAAACTTACTTATTAAATATATATAAATATTATATTAATAATAATAAGAAACTTATATAGACTAATATTATTAAAACTATCTATACTTTTATTTAAGATAAAGAATAGAAAATAAGTTTATTACTCTATAAGGATAGATCTTAGCTTTAGTTATTAAACTTATATACTCCTTATACTAATAATAATAATACTAATATATTAAATAATAAAAATAAAGGTTTCTATATTTACTATAATATAAGCTACTTATCTAAGAAGTACTAAATAGCTTATCTAAAACTAATTCTATTAACTTATAAAAACTAAATTAACTTTCTTAAGAGGGCTAATAAGTATAAGTATAATAAAGACTATTAAGGAGATAGTATTAGTATTACTCTAATTATTTCTATTTTTATAAAGGGTTTATTTAGTATTCTTAGTAGCTTAGCTTTTATTAGTATTACTATAAGAGATTACTATATTACTAGCTTTTTAATTTATACTACTATTAATAACTATATAATCTATTATAATAATATTATTATTAACTATAGATACTCTAGTTATCTCTTCTATAATATAAAGTACTTTATAAAGTATACTTCTTATAATAACCTACTTTCTTTTATAGTTACTAATAGAGATAATATCTATCCCCTTAGTATTAATACTATATTTTTTTAGACTTATAATCTTCTTAACCTATTTAAAATAATTAACTAAATTATTAATAATATTAAATATAGCTTACTAAATCTTATTAACTTATTTAGCTTTAGTAAACTTTATAAAATAAGTATTAACTATAACTATAAATTTAGTAGTTTTATATATATAAATAATACTTACTTTATTAGTAAAGTTAAATAGATTATAAACGTTATAGTTCTTTATATAACCTCTAATATTCTTATTAATACTACTATCGCTCTTACTAGTATTTATTATAACTTTAAGCTAACTCTTAAGATAATATACTATTATTTAATTTATACTTATCTATTTAAAGTTATTAAAACTTATCGTTAAGTAAGTATTATATTTAGTAAAGAAGAGATAAAGAACTTTTACTATAAAGTATACTATCTAGCTAAGTTAATAGAGATTATTAGCTATAATTCAGCCTCTAGCTATTCACTATAATTTTTACCTGCTTAGAGCGACAGACCTCCTAACTCCACGCCTCTTAACAATACATACAGCCTTTAGTCACATAATCGTAATCTCTAACCACCTCTCCTAACCTTAGCTGCACTTATATATACACATAACTTTACAATCTTTAACTTTACTTCAGTAATAATATAGTTTATAATTACTTAATTACTTAATTACTGCAGACTACTAAACTATTAACCTATCCTCTCTCTCGCGTATCACCCACGCTGCTATTAAACACTATCTCTATTACTGCTTTGCTATCTACTAAAGTAGCTTCTTTAGAATAGCTATGCTATCGTCAGCAACGCTCTCTCTATTAGTCAGCATAAGGCGTACTCACTAATATTTAAGCCCTACTAAGCTTATACTAGGGCCTAGGCTACGTCTACTTTAGTATTATAGAAGGTTTGCGCGAAGAAGGGCTACTCCTTAGGATAGCTAGAGACGTACGTAGCCTCTACGCTAAGGCTATTAGGTCTTATTATCGCTATAATCGCTTAGTAGATAAAATCCCTTAGAGGGGTATTACTAAAAGCTCTATTTAATATAACCTTAATAAAGTACTTCTAATTAGGGATAAAGTATATACTAAACTTAAGGGTTTTATCTAATATATAGATATTATTCTATATAGTAATATCCCTAGCTATATTCTTAAAGAAAGGTATACTTTATATAGGGTTAATATTCTTATATTCCTTATATAGTGTAGATATTATAAAGGATTTATTATAGGTTAATGAGGAAGAGGAAGAGGAAGAGGGATAAGTATAAAGCCTTACGCTAATAGAGTCTTTATACTTCTAGCTATAAGAACCTCTTCTAATAACCTCTTTAGTTAAGGAGTTATCTCTTATATAGTAGTATTACTATAAGAGCCTTAGTAACCTATTTAGCTTTAATATGATTAGCCTTATACTATATAGCTAGCGCTATTGCTATTCTACTAGTTTATTTAGCTAGGGCGCGCGTTTAACTTTATACGAGGGTTTGCCTACTAGTAGGAACATATAGGGTTTCTATACTGTTTTCCTTAATTAGTAGAGGGTATAAGTTAAAGTGCCTATATAGTGTTTCTAGAATTATGCCTGCGTATAGGGTGAATTTTGCTGTAGTCTTTTTGTAGGGGGGCTGCGTTGTAACTATAAGCTTAATTAGCTATAATTCTCTCTTACTTCTTACTTAAATTAGTAAAAAGATATATCTTAACTTTATTAAAGTTAAGCTTCTATTAATAACTAATAAGCGCTACGCTTTATATTTTCTTAATAAGTATTGTAGTTATTACTAGCTTATTCTTATATTTAACTATTCCTATAAAGTTATATATAATACTATTAAGAACTTCTATAATATCTTTATTAATATAACTAGCTTTAATATTAAAACTTAAGTTTATAATAATATACTAAAGTTTAAAAAAGTTCTTTATAATTTATACTTTACTAATACTTATATTAACTTTACTATTACTAATACTCTTTCTATAAATAGCTCTATTAAGTATATAGGAAAGATTATTATTAAAGTAGCTTATATATAGCTAATTAATACTAACTTACTTAAAGAACTTTAGGATTACTTATTTAATTTAACTATTTAAGTACTTAACTTTCTACTTTAAGATATTAAAAGTAAGATAAACTTTTATAAGATTATAGTTTATAAACTTAACTTTACTACTAATTATGAACTACTTTATATTAAGTATCTTTATATTTTTAGTTATACTATTTATATTTATAAAAAAAGTATTAACTATCCTCTTTATTCTAGAAAAATAGAGGCTTATACTATAAAAGGATATCTTATTAGTTATATATCTCTATATAGCTATATCTATTATATCTATATCCTAGAGAAAAATAAAGTTATTTTTTATTATAATATTTACTTTTATAAAAGCTTAATAAGTATTATTCTTTATCCTATATATAATATACTAATTACTAATAATATAAAGTATAATATACTATTTAATAAACTAGATCTCTAGATCTAATATAGTATCACTATAAATATTTCTAGTTCTCCTAAAAAGTCTTTAAAGATCTCTACTATAATACTAATATCTTTAAGTATTAGTAATAAAACTTTTAATATAGTTATAAGAGAATTAGACTTAATAACTCTACTTCTAGATAAAATTATACTTTACTTAACTTTATAATCTTTTTTAGAGGATAATATAGTTATTATAAACTATAATAAAAAAGCTAATAAATATTATAATAGTAATAATAACTTTAATAAGTCTTTTTATAGTATTATTAATTAAGAACTTAATAGTATTAACTCTACTTATAAATAATAAATTTATAGAGAAGAAGTTATTAAAGTTTTTTAAAATAATAAGACTACTTCTTTTAGACTTTATTAAAGTAACCTTAAACTTCTTAGTTACTATAAATAACTCTCTAGTATTTATAGCTATAATAAAAAAATATATATTACTACTAATTAAGTTTATAGTTATAACGTAGCCTCCCTATAAAAAGACTATAGTAAAATTCACCCTATATATAAGTATAATTCTAGAAACACTATATAGGCACTTTAACCTATACCTTCTACTAATTAAGGAAAATAGTATAGAAACCCTATATATTCCTATTAGTAAGTAAACCCTTATATAAAGTTAAACGTGCACCCTAGTTAAATAAACTAGTAGAATAGTAATAACGCTAGCTATATAACGTAAAGCTAGTAGTACTATATATAGTAAGGCTAGTTATATTAAGGCTAAATAGGTTATTAAGGCTTTTATAGTTTAGCGATAGCTTTAGTAAACTTTTTAGTAAGGTTCTATAAATACTACTATATAAGAGATAACTTCTTAACTAAAGAGGTTATTAGAAGAGGTTCTTATAACTAGAAGTATAAAAACTTTACTACTATATATAAGGCTTTATACTTATCCCTTATTACAACCTATAAATAAGGATAATAGCTGAACGACCTACTTAGGTATTAGATAGCAGGAATAGGATATTTATACTATAAAATTATAGGAATAGTAGGGATTTACTAAGTATAGAAGAACTATAGTATAAGTTATATAATAATAAGGAATAAGTATAGATAAAGGATCTATAATAAACGCTTAGTAAATATTAGAATAAACGTTTATCCTACTTTAGAATAAACGTTTATAATAATAAAGGGAATAGTACTTATAGATAGTAGAGCTATCTATATAAGAGGACTTATATATAGTATAACCTTAAATTTAGCTTATAGTTAGACTTCTATAGCTTTTTAGTAATTAACTTCTTCGTATTTATCCTTATAAATACTCTTAACTTATTTTTATTATAAATTACTTATTAAACTTAAAACTAATTACTTTAGTTTCTAAAGACTAATCTACTACTAGCTTATAACTAGACTATAACTTTAGTATACTATTATAATATATTAATCCTTAGTTTCTATTAGTAAACCTTACTATTAAATAGCTAACTATAATACTTTAATTACTCTTATTTAGTAAGTTAACTATTAATACTTACTAATAGTAAAATAATAAGTATATCTTCTTACGCTTTAGCTAAATCCCCTACTTTAAGATCCTTATCTTCCTTATATAACTAGCTTTAAAGCTTAGTATAAGAACTTATTAGTATTAAAGACTATAATATACTAAACTTTAAGTATAACTCTAATAGAGAAGGTTTTTTTATTAAAGAAGGATATAAAAAACTCTAATATATTATCTAGAAATAAAATACTAAATTGAAAGAGATATAAACCTTTATTAATAAAAGTAAGTAAGCTATAAATAGTTTTAATAAATAACTTTAGAATACTAGATAAGCTTATAAGAAACTAAAAAAAGATATTAGAGGAGATATTAATTTTAAGAAAGTCTGAAAACTTTAAGAAGAACTTAATACTTTTTAAGTTACTACTAATATTATTATTACTTTTATTAGAGGATAATAAAAGTTTAAACTTAATACCCTTATTATTTATAATAGTACTTCTAAATAACTTAAGTTATTCCTAATCTAAGTTAAGAACTACTAAAACTTTTATTATAAAGACTTTATTAACTAAACTAAAAAAGTAGTTTATATAGTTACTTATTTTTATAAAAGAGCTCTTAAGTAGTTTAAATTTATCTAAGAAGAATTCCTTAAGTATAAAATACTAAATAAGTACTCTATTAAGACCTATAATATCTATAGTAACTTCTAAAAATTTAAGGACGCTTTATACTCCCTCTTCTAAGACCTTAATAAAAAATAATAAGCTAAACGTAACTTAGATTAGCTTAGATAGACTAAGTCTATTAAGGAATATACTACTATATTTAGATAACTTAATATTTAACTTAACTTTATTAAAGAAACTAAGATCTTTATATTCTACTAAAGACTTAAAGATAAAGTTAAAGATAAAATTATTAAAATTAACTACTTTAAAGACTTCTTTTAGTATACTAACCTTACTATTAAGATTAATAATTAACTTTTTAAATATTATAAAGAAAAAGGTAAAAAACGATAAAAACTAAACTTTAGATATAAGTACAAATAGTAACCTTAGTAGAAGTTTAACTACTAGTAGAATAATAATAAACCCTATAATAATTAGAGTAATATATAATAAAGCACTACTTATAGATAATATAGTAGACCTATAGATCTTAGTATAATAACTAAGCTTAATAATAAGTGTTAACATATAACATCTTATATAATAATAATAATACTTATAACAATACTTTACTTACTTAAATATTCTATATAAAATAAACTAATAGACTTTAAGGTATAAAACCTTATATAAAAATACACTATTTATTATAACCTATAACTATAATA
>JAKMXC010000797.1:0-21192 GCA_025328345.1 Colletotrichum sp. SAR11_59
TTTGTGGTTGTTTGGGGGTGTGGGGGGGGGTGTGGTGGGGGGGGGGGGGTGGGGGGGGGGGGGGGTGGGGTTGTTTTTTTTTTTTTTTTTTTTTTTCCCTTCCCAGTGGTGGTGAGGCTAGGGAAGATTGCGGTGAACCCTGGGTCTTGTCTCCGCCTTAGGGCGGATGGATCCATGTGAGACAGCAGTGAGAGGGCAGAGGTTTGGGGGCTATGAACTCGGGGTGTGCGGTTACGATTATGGGATTGCGGGTTTTGTATCCGTAGACGAGATGGGGATTTTGGGTAGGATGGTATGGAGATTGTGAGGTGGTTTGGAGTCTAGACGGTTTCTAGAAGGTGTTTTTGGATGGGGAGTTTTGTCTAGTTTTAGAAGGTGGTGAGTTTTTTACCCTCTTCCAAGACCGGGGCAAGATGATTTTTGGGAAGGAGGGAGGATTTTGAGATTGGGGATGGGCTGTTTACCTTGAGGCCGAGGCATTCGTATGGGATTTCCCCCTTTCGAGGGTATTTCTTTGCTTCTGTGGTGGGTGAGTGACATTGGCAACGGGACGGACCGTTTGAGGGCGTTGTGTGGTTTTACGGTGATGCATGTGAGATGTCCGGCGTGGTGTACCTCTACTATTTGCGAAGTTGTATTCCATCTGGAGCTGCGGGCGTTCCTCTGAGGGTTGGATCTCCAGTACGGGCTGATGAGGTAGTTTTCGCTGAATTAGGTCCAAAGTGATTGGTGTACATTACAAGGGGATGCGAAAAGAGAGTTTTGGGGAGCATTAGGGGCCGTTGAGTGGTGTAAGGATGCTAGTCAGATTCCTTGCTGGATGGACGGATGGCTTGGTGTTCTTCTGCCTGTCGGTCTGTTCCGGTGGTGGCGATGTGGAGATGTGGCGGGCGGGATGTTACGGTGAGTTGCGTGCGTCTGGGGATGGAGATAAGGTGTGTGAGGTGAGTTGAGGTTGGGGGAGATGGTGTGATGGCTGTGGGAGGGTTAGGTGAGTGAGTGATGGTGTTTGTGGGAGTGTGTGAGTGGCTTGATGGCGTGAGGTTGCGAAGGATGGCGTTTGATGGCGACATTTGGGTTGGGGATTGGGGTATAAGAAGAGTGGTCTTCTTGGTTTTGGAGAAGGGTGTTCTTGGTTTCCTGGGTGAGGTTTGCAGGAGTGTGATGAGGACTATCGACATGAGGCTTTTGGGGCCGGAGAAAGAGGAGGCATGTCAAGGGGACTGGCTAGATCGATACATATCGACGGCTATTACATCCGAAGACGCCCGACTTACATCGACAGACAGAGTCAGCGGGTCGACTGAAGGGAGAGGCGCGACCCGATGGATACACGGAACACGGCCCGGAGCTTTGATGGCGGTCGACGTCAAGCCAGCGAGACCCAGACGACGGTTGAGGCGGCCACTGTGTCGAAGAAAAGATAAAAGAGAGGACGGGGCTCCTTGGTTTCTGACGCCGGCAACGATGCGTTGGGTTGATATGCGTTTTTTTTACCTGGAAGCATTCTCGCTGTATGCCTGGTAAACCAAGGGCCACCTACATCAATACTCCAGGTTGTGGCGAGATTGTCGTCTTCATTGGCAGTTCCTCCGACAGCTGTGATGTATTCGACGTGATCAATCAAGGAGGACGGATGTTGGACGGAGCTGCGCCGGTGTGGGCCTCGGCGCAGAGGTGATCTGCCTCAGTGACGGGTAGGCTTCCGACATGGGTTCGCCGGCAACTTTACGTGTTCCTAAACCTGGCAAGGCAAAGAAGGCACTGCAATAGATACATGGAGGTATGGCAAATTTGCTTGGCGGAGTTTGACTGCACATCTGTCCTGCTTTATAAGGAAGTCAGCAAATACGCATTGCGGCAGAACCATGGGTTCCGAGCATGTGACGGGAGATACGCATAAAAAAGGATTTCTCGATGCTCAAGCCTGGAAACTCCTCCAGACAGAATCTAAAAGGCTTCCCAAAGTTTTCTTGATTATCCTCAGTCAACTACCCATCCGCTGTTCGACATCATGGTTGAGGTCCGCATGACGAGAAGCTGAGATCTCGGGTTGTACGCTGTGAAGGACCAGACAATTAAGCAGCGGAAGATCAAAGACGACGACCAGGTGGGTTGCAGTCGGCGGCGCATTCTCATCAGCGAAGCCTTGGGGGGTTTGGTTTGGTATCGCGAATTCTCGCGACGAGAAAAACAATCCAATGAGTTGCAGCGAGATTGAGGGCCTAGAAAAACTGCGAACAGATTTGTATGAACACGCAGCATAGCGATCACTTTCTCGACAAACATCAGCTCAGAAAAGTATGCACGTTCGGGATGTTCACTCCTTGCGTAGGTAGATAGAGAAGATGGACTCGAGCCGACGAGAATGGGGGCGAGATGAGGCCGGGCTCAGCCTTCGAGGATTGAGGACTTCGATATTCAGGACGGAGTGGATTCCGATGAGATAGGGTCGTATAAAAAGGACAGAAGACGCGCTTTCGCAGATGGAGCTCACAACAAGGACACAATGATACCGGCCGATGAAATGAGTTTCTCAATGGATGGCCGCCACAATTGGCCCGACATAGCCGAGAGTGAAACAAAACCCCGTAACCCTGACGAGTTCTCCCCAATAATCGCCATATATTCGACTGATATGGTCCAGGATACGCTCGGAGTGCTAGGATACGACACCAGAAGAGGCCGGAGTCTCTCGGGGGTGATGATGGGGTAGATCTGATCGGCTGGAGAACGCATCTCAGTGGATACAACGAACAGCGCATTCTCCCAAAAAGGCAGATGACATGCTGAATTCCGAAGAAGCGATTGCGGGGGAGAGAGAACGAAATTTGTTGGCTTTTTCGCATGTTTATATAGCCTTAGGGGTCCAGGTCTTTGGTTCAAGGATAGGTAGTCAATCACCAGACACCGGATGCAGTTATCTTGATC
This sequence comes from Colletotrichum sp. SAR11_59, assembly GCA_025328345.1. Lineage (NCBI taxonomy): Eukaryota > Fungi > Ascomycota > Sordariomycetes > Glomerellales > Glomerellaceae > Colletotrichum > Colletotrichum sp. SAR11_59. The sequence continues at coordinate 2,932 of JAKMXC010000797.1, forward strand.
CTTTCAAGTACCAGGATGGGGTACAAATGCCATGCTGTGGCTTGCGTTTGACAAATGACCTCATTCCATCTTCAATAAGACGGTTGATCAACGTTTGTACACATATATTTGTTGGCAGGTCCTTGAAGCGAGACTGGTTGGACCACCCAGAAATCATGTCAGGGTGGTTGCGCTGAGCGTAGTGCATTGCCGCTTTCTGTTGTCAAGAATGTAGAAGGTGCATCTCTACTGCATCGTTCTCTCGCTTCATTTGTTTGTACTACATATCATCGTCGAGGATACACAGATGACAGTCACAGACAGCGGCAGAGGTAGCGGCGCTCTCGCGAGTGATTGCGCCGGTTCAGATGTGGAGTGTAAGTAGAATGTCATTGAATGGAGAGCTTCCCGCCATTGTGACACATGGTTTACGACCCCTCCTGTATCTCTGCGTTTGGTGTCGGAGTGCAAGTTCCTCGGCTTTCGTACATCATTATATACCATCATGGGCCGCGCGAGACCAAGGACCGCTCACACCCACCCACCCCACGCGCCTCGATGACGGAAGGGCCAGGCGCGCCCAACGACTCCAGCAGGACCATAGGGTTGATTCAAGATTCGATCCTACGATGGGTACGAATCGTCACCGGCCTCCCGTCTGTTAGCAAATTGAGGCCGTGATAGAGATATAAAAACCCACCAACGAGGACGAGGGGCACAGCAGCAGACAGCCACGCGATATCGCGCGGCAGCACTGGCTTTTCCATGAACCGTACTGTATGTGATCCACATCCCACGTTCTCAGATCATATTCGAGCTTGCCATTCTTTGTCATTAGATCATGCCGTCCTCCAACTGTCGCCGCGTATCCCACACCTTTCGTCGAGGATACACGAACGATGCTGGCAAACAGCGCCTACCGGGCCCTTCTACTGAGACAACGGATGATCCCCTGGTGTCATGCCGTAGGAATGATTAAACCTTGACAAGGCGTTTCAGTCAAGAAGCACATGGTTTAGTGGTGCGTTAATCTGTTGCTCTACCAAGACAATTGTCGAAAGCATCTCATTCTTATACCAACCCCCAAAGAAGCAAACACCGCATCAACCCCCAACGAGAAGGATATGCAACGCATGCAGCTGGTGGGCATCTCAAAGCAGTATAACAGAGAACCCCACGAGCGAGAGTCGCCCTTTTCCTCCTCAGCGCAATGAGGAGGTCCGGTCCGAAGAACTTTTAGAACTCCTCACCTTTGGAAGCAACTAGTCTCCCATGTCCAAGTCGATCATCCCAATGCCGTAGATCAACTTCAAGCGAAACACCAAGACACCGTCGCCACTTTATACGAGACTGAATACTTAGCAGAAGACCAAGGACAACAAACAGAAGGCAGGCGGAGGAGATCCTCCATTATTCCAGAGGACTTCCATGGGCTCCGCGACAACCGCACGCAGAACCTTCCCCTCCACGCGTCCGTGGTCAACGTTGTCCTCATTTCCCTGTCTCAAGATATGTCACAAGCACATCCCCCCGCCCATTTATACTCTTCCCCAAAGGCGACAAGCTTAACATAAGGCTACTTTGTATTCTTCCGCCGCCATGAATTGCTCCCCTACTTCTAAAAACGATACAACTTCCCTCCCCTCAAACCAAATCCATATGTACAAAACTTCAGAACGCAAAACGCTGGCTTGAAAAGACTCGCTTTGTCCTGACCTCCATCTTTCTCTCATCCTCTGCTAACCTGCTAACCACCCTTCTTCCCATCGAAAATTACAGAAAAGAATCAACGTCAGTTGACGTCGTGGTGTTGTAGTAATGTAATGATATATAATACCCTCCCAAACGCCGGGTATAGCGAACGAATCTTGCAGCCTCCCATGTCCACGGGGCCCAGTTCTATCCGGCACGTATGCTCTCGCTCTTTTTGTAAAACCTTCCTATCCTGTTTGACTCCAAAGCTTCATGTTGAATAATACTGCCCGCTCATGAGGACCCGTCCTAACCGGTCTTCACCCGACTACCAAGTCCACCGAACCTCTTCACTGCCTTGGGGCTTTCCTCGGGAGACGCGGTGGCCTCTTCATCCGGTTCTGGGGTGTCTTCTCTTTGCAGCCGACTCGGCTCTTTGCTAGGCTCCCTCTTACGGTGCGTGAGGGCATTGAGCTTGTCCCGCAGGAAACCGCTGCCTGCCGATTTGCGACGGCCCTCTGGCTCCGCTCCCGTTCCTGATCTAGAGAGAGATCTAATCGTGCCGTTGCCGGGCTGGTAGTCCGGCGCGAGACTGCTTCTAGATGACGGACGGAGGAGTTCTATACCCAAGCCTTGAGGGTTTCGGCCGTCTGACGGCGTGGGAGGCGTCATCATCAGGAAGCTGGGAACGGCCGGCCCTTGCATGCTCGATTCGCCCGTTCGACGTGATCTCGAGCTCGCGACGCTAGAACTCCTACTCGTGGATCGCGGGATCGGGATGCTACTAGCTGAACTACCGTGTAAGGACCTTGGTGGAGAGCGCGAGTAGTCGACGGGAGAATTACCATATAAGCTCGAAGAGTCGTCGCTGTTGTTGATGCTATCAGCGTCATGCTGTGACGCGGAGGACGGTGCAATGAGGGACGACCCGCTGGCGAGCTCTCGCAGCTTGCTGGCCTGGGTGTTGCTGGGGCGGTGCTTGAACTTGTTGCCAATGATCGCGCCCGTGTGCGAGATCAAGGCTTTGATGACGGCCTTCTTCAGCGCGAGGGCAAGGTCGAGGTTGGACCAAGTCTTATTGCGCCACTCGACTGCAGGCATGCGGAACACAAAGTCATGCACGTCTTCCACGTTGCGGTTGTCTTTGCCCTTGTAGCTGAGGCAGAGAACCACGGAGGGCATCTTGATGTGTGCGAACGTCATATAACTGCTCGCGCGAGACATCATCTTAGTGAGGTCGTCGGACGGCTTGTTCTCCTCTGCCTTGGACTCCTTGCGCAGGCCGAAACGGGACTTCTTGCTGTCACCCGCTACCGAGCTTTCCTTGGACGAAAAGCCCGTCGAGGTGCGGCCGATTCCGGGACGAGGAGCATTTGATTTCAGAGACTCATATGACGGCTTCTTGGCGATAGTCTTTCCTGTGCCCACAGAGCGGAACAGACGGAAGCTGTGGCCCTCTCCAGTGTTGACTGAGAGATTCTTCTTAGGCGTGCTACCAACCGACTTGGACGGGGAGTCCGAGTTCAAAGTCGGGTGTAGACGCAACTCGAGTGAGCCAGGCCTGGTGTTGAATCCATCCTTGTCACTAGCCGTAAGACGGCCAGATCCAGACATGGAGGAATCGTCTTCGTCTTCCTCATCGGCGGGCGTGTGCTTGAGCATGAAGGGCGAATCGTTCTTGGCTTGCTTCTCATCTCCGTCAATGCCAGGGAATATGTATTCGAATATACGCTTTCCGACCTCTCGTTCCAGCTGAACCTTCATAGGGAACAGGTTGACTTCGAAGTGATCCATGACAGGAATGCCGGCAATAGCTTCAAGCATGTACCAGTAGACTCGGATCATCTCCCGGTTGCCCAGCTCGCCTGCGCTCTTCTCATCGCCAATGTACGGGGCGATGATCTCTGGGTACATGGCGTCAGGCAAGAGGTTAAAACCGAATACCTTGCCGACCCGAATCAAGTTGATATGCGAACCATCAGCGTTATCGGTACGGTCGTACTCCACATCCTTGAGCTGCAATTCGACCAGAGGTTCCTTGTTGTCACGAAGCATGTGCCAGACCGTGTCGCGAGCTGTGATGCTCCATCTCAGCAAGGCGTTGCTCTCGGATGCCGTCTCGTATCTGCGCTGCGAAGATGTGATAGCCTTCATCATGAAGAACAACTCGTCCTCGCATGCTGCCAAATCACGCTCCAGGAGAAGTCTGTCCTCCCAACCACGTTCGTCCATGTACTTGGAATAGATCTGGAAGTGTGACTTGATGTCTTGCAGTGAGCGAATGCGTTCTTGGAGCTTCTGCACCATCTCGGGCGTGCCGCTGAGATCACTGAAATCGGAGGCCAGCATGATCTTCTCCAGACGCTCGCTTCGTGTCTTCTCCAGAGGCTCATTATACATAAGCAGGTCCAGTACAATGACATACATGGCGTAGTAGTCTCCGGAGTTGCAGAGGGCACGGGCTTGGGGGAACTCGACCCAAAGGTTGTCCATCTTCTGTTCGGCATTGGGCTGCGATGAATCACTAGAGCCTTCGGTGTTGACTTCGTCGTTGTACTTCAGACGCAGAGTATTGTACTTGTCGTATCGGAGCATCGCGGATGTCTTTTGTACCACACGATTGAATCCAAAAGGATCAGTCTCGAAGTCGAACATGACCTCCATAGGAACCCAGGGAGGCCAAGAGGTCGAGGACGGCGTTCCATAGCGACTTCCGGCATAGGAGGTGACCATCTCCGAGAAGTAGGACTGGTGCGTGACGAAGAACTGGGTGCTATCCATGTTCACAAGGAATCGTCGCTGCACCAAACCACTGACGGAATCTGAAATTCTCATCTTGTCCATGACCTCAACAACCTTGAGTTCCATGCCCTTGGATGTGAGGATGACCACATTCTTCTTGTTCTTGTCGCTCTGCAACTGGATCTGCGGCGCAATGAGGCGGACGTGGTAGCTGTTTTGCGGTGTGAATTCATCCGAGATACCGCTCGACAAGTCCTCAATAGGGACGTTCGGTACGTTGTCACCGCCTTTGCCGTCTGCATTCACATACTTCTTTCCGTCTTGGAGAATCTTCTTGATGCGGTCCTCGATATCTTGCTTGAATTCACGCTCTGCCTGGTCGAGGTCTGGAGAGGTGCCTGTTGTCGCGCCACCCGTGGGTGTCCGGTTCTTGCTGGCGTTCGGCTTGGGATTCTGTTTGGCCTTGTACTGCTCCTCCACGATATCCAGGATAAACTTGACCGCTGGACGGGACAAATAGTAGACGAATCCCCGGCGCTGACTGACTTGGTGGATGTAGCGAAGAACAATGTTACGCAGCGTGTTGTTCCACTTGAAATGAAGGTTGTGAATGACGAAACGGTTGTTGAAATCACTCTCAAACTCGGCACCGGAGGGGATCGTCAGCGAATCTTCTTGCTCAAGATAGATCGACTCTTCAGACTGGCTGCTGTCGTTTTCGCGCTTGAAGAATTGGGTAGTGTCCGTGGGCTTGTTCATCTGCCGAAGCATGTTTTGAAGGTACACCTTCTTCTTTTGCAAAATGGCGCCCTGTTGTTGCAAGCTCTCGAACGCAGCAACAAGCTTAGGGTCTTTGGCGTCGTCACGTACAACCTTCAGCTCAGCTTCGCCCAAGTTCCGTCCGTAGCTTTCTATTTGGACTTCCAGCTGAGCCAAGCGTTCCTGAATGAGTTGTGTCTGAACTCGGCGAGGATCGTCGTCGTGGCTCATGATGCAGAAGTGCGTCGGCTCATCACCAAAGGGGCTCTTGCGGTCGGGATCTCCAGAGACAACGCCTCCAATATCGGTTTGCCGGAAGTACGTAAGGCGAGGTGCATATGCCAAGGGCAGAATCTTTGTATCCGGGTTGGGTTCCGTTGGCAAGATCCAGTCCAACTCGACAAAGTCGTCCATATCAATCCAGCTCAGGTCGTTGTCGGGTATCGTGAAGCGTGACAAATCGGCACTATCCTCGTGCTGGTTCGTTATCAGTTGTGATATGGATCCTTTCTTGATGGCCTCGGTTGTCGTGCCTTTGATGCTTGCCGACACTGCTCGTACATCAGCGGCTGCCAGGTCAAGCTGAGCCGCATGAATCTTGATCCCGCTAGTCTTGCCTTTCGTCTTTCGGCCCTGATCCCTGGTATTGAATTCTTCACGTCTCTGGTGGAGATCCAACATGAAGCTATCGAAACGGACTTTGAGACCCGTTGCAGAAACGCCGCTGTCAGAAGCATCTTCAACGTCCTTATGTTTGTAGATGTGACTGATAAACAGCGGTGCCAACAGCAAATTATACTTGATGGTCGATAGATGCTTGCCGAACTTCTTACTGTTCCGCTCTCTTCCCGGCCACAGCGTACCTTGACGGATCGGCAAGGCCATCGCGCCACCAAAGAGAGACCACCATGCGAAGAAGTGGGTGAAGAAACGAGGAGTGCAGTGCACAGTGTTGTAGCTCCGGGACGACTCGGGGTTTGAAGACATCCAATCGCGGTCGACGGGTGCTCGGACAGCGATCGAAAGATGGATATGTGAACTTCGGAATCCACGGAAGGCATCGTACGGCTGGTCTTCGGGTTTGACATGGTGAGGAGCACGCAGCACGACGTCGTAGTGCGGTCTGAAGTCGAAGCTTCGTTTGCCCTCCATAATTGCTCGCTCGAACACGAGTCCAGCCATCCACTGCACCTTGCCAGAAAGTTTCATAACGACCTTCTTGAAGGAGGCACCAGACTTATAGCTGTCTTCGCTCATCAAGCTGTCGTCTTCGCCCGTGCGCCGGGCAGCCTCTCGGACCTGGTGGCTGTAGTCTGGAATGGCAAGCACATACTCGCCAGAGTCGACAGTCATGAAGCGCTTAGGGTTGTCATCAGCATTGATGTTCCACTTGACGTCGTTGCGCCAGCACATGATAAATCCTGCGCCGTTGCCCGTCACGCAGTAAGGATCGCGCGTGCCCTTCAGTGCCAGGTGCATGTCACCGTCTCCCCTCCAGGCGATGTGTATCCTGGAGTGGAAATTGAGCCGAATCTTGTCCCAAAATCCGACTCTTTCGGACGGGTCAACCTGCGGCTTGGTGAAGGACTCAATGCCCATCATCATATCTTGTATGGCTGGTTGGTATGCTGGACCCCACGTAATCCTGGTTGGCAAAGCCGTATTGATGTCCACTCTCATGTTCGAGTAGGACTTGACCGGTCCGATAGTCCGTCGGACATCGATGGCAAAACCGCCCTCGCTTGCACCCCCAGGCCCGTGGCTTCGCGGCGGTACAATGTTGACCTTGATACGGCGGGTTGTTTCCATACCACGATATTCTTCCGCGATGACAAAGTTGGTCTTTAATGACATTGCAGGTAACCTCGTGGATTGCCCTGCCTTCAGGCTCGGAATGTGAATGAGCGGGAGCGGGTAATCGCGTAATGAAATCCTCGCCTCACTAAGGTCGATCGAGACATGCATGGGAACCAACAGGCCGTATTTCATGTCCTTAGGCATTCCCTTTCCAACGGAATGGATGAAATCTGGCAGGTCCTTCATAGCGAAGGTAGGTTTATCGATGACGAACTGGAGATCGGTGATGAGGGCGGACATCAGTGCTGGCCTCTGGGGCACCTCGAGGATGTTCTCTGTGTCCTCCAAGTCATCGGGCAGCTGATCGGGACCCCAGAACATGCCGCGAATCTCCTTCATGCCGTTCTTCGCCATGGAGTAGAATCGGTCGATCCGCTTCTTCCAGCTCTGCGCGTTGTACGCATCCAACTTCTCTCTTGCCTCTTGCTCGGCAATCTTGGACGATCCGGTGATACCCAGACCACCTCCATCGGGGTCGTACCGCGGCGCTCTACCTCGTGACTGGCTTTCGCTCCCACGTCTCCGCCCGTCTGCACTTTGACTTCTTGCCCACGAGGCGCCGTTGTTCTGACGCCCTCTGTGGAATAGAGAGCGGGCTCGGAGTTTGCCAGATTCTTTCCTTGACTCTTCCTCGCGGACCTTCTTCCTCTTGACCTCGAAAGCCTCTTCACGAGCAAGACGTTGCATCTGTTCAATTCGGCCTGCACGGTAGATCATTCCCAACTTCCATTCAAACGCACCATCTTCCAGCTCGAAGAGCAAAGAACGGGTTCGGACTGAGACCTTGGGAACGTTTTTCGGGCCTCCAGGGACCTTGTCAAGAATGTACTCGTTAGTTCCAGTCTTGAAGCGGTGGTGGAGCTGCTTGATCGACTTGAGCGTGTTGATGACATTGTCAGAGATCTTGTTGACCTGAACCTCATGCGGCACTGCAAATCGTATGGCGTCGGAGTTGATGTCGATCATCTTGTCCTCTTGGAATCCGCCGCTGGTAAGTTTGCGTCGGGATGTCCTCCAGTCGATGCGTCCGCCCTTGATGCTGACCATTCTGGCCCATGTCGATCGCATTCTCGGCGGTTGGACATAAACGCGAATCAGCTTCGAAGCCAGATGTGGTGCTGACCATCTGTGTCGACCAGCTTCCACGCCGTACACCTGAAGCATCACTTGAGGGTCATTTGGAAGCTCGGCCTTGACTTGAACCAGAGCTGCCTTAATGTCAATGGCCACGAGCTCCGGAGTGCTGGTCGAAAAGTCACTCATGTCGACAAACGGCGACTCTGGTGACATTGGAGGAGACAGAAGATCGCTCCCCTCTCTTCTTGGCGGCGTTGGCGACATCATTGGCGAAGTAACATCTTGTCCCGATCTCATAAACGCCTTCTTAAGGATCATGATGGCCACTCCGACAGAGTAGTGCCGGAAGAGAGAGTACTGCAAAAGGACTGTGCGCATGCCGGCGTGGATGTGGAAGACTGGGCCCTGCTGATCGCTGAGAGCCTGGAAGGCAACCTCGAAGCGAGGCATGTTGACAAACGGCTCCAGTTCCACCCGGTCCTCTGATTCGACAATGTAGGCTTCCAGACCTCGCACATGAATGGCGACTCTGCGTCCATCTCCTGGGTTTTGCTGCTTCTTCCTCGGTGCAGGGGAAACCGGATGCTTGAGAAGATCCGAGTCGGGGTGAACGGTACGGCTGTTAGCCCTACGCCTGGATGGCCGCCGTTGAAGTCCGCCGTCGAGTCTTTGCGCCCGGTACTCCGCTGAGAACTCATCGAGCTGGATGGACACGCCGCGCGTGTCATCTGAGATATCCTCGTCGATGCCAGCGACTTCCACGCTAAAATCAGATGCTTGAAGTTGAAATTGCAGCAACCAAGATGGCATTGCGCGAAGGAAGTTTTGTGGTGGCTTGCTTGAAGTCCTTGAAGTAAATCGCTTCTCAGACTCGACATTCATTCTCAGCTGTCGCACAATCTGTCTGAGACCATCGGTGATCTCAGGTCGCACCATCTTGATAGCAAATGTTTGCAGGTTACCTGATGCCACAACGTGAACATCAGGTGTCGCACTGAGTTGCACCTTAAGCTCGAAGGACTCTGTTTGAATGAGGTCGAATCGGTTACTCGATGACGTCTGGTAGTATAACTCGTGTGACTGTATCCTCATCGTTGAGGCTAGTGAATAATGCAAGTCCTCAACAGTAGAATGGAATGATTCCATGTCAAGTGAAATCGATGAGATTGAAGATATGATTAGGTCAAAATCGTCGGGAGCCGCGTGCTGGTCGACTGCTGGCAGCGCGACTCGAAGAACGGGCTCGTGCATTGTAAACTTGATGTTGGCTTTTGGCAGTAATCGTGATATGAGTACGTGCCGTGGCTGACGGTCGCCGCGGTGCCTTTTGGGCTTTGGTTGAAGCATGGCGACGAGAATTGGAAGGTGACGCGGGTCGAGATCCACCGATGGCGATGTGACTACGGAGTTGGCGAAGAGGATGTTGGCATTCCTCTCCTCGGCGCCCACGTCCTGTGCCATCTCGACTGTCTTGGACGGCAGGGTCGTCTTGACTGTGGTTGTCGCCATAGGAATGTACAACAGTCTCTCAGGCTTCCCGTCGCCGTCGTCCAGGCCAATAGATATGGACAGCGCTGCGGCGAGAGCCTCGTGGGCGATGTCCTTGGACGGAAAGTACATCCTGTGAGACGGCGATTTTGGATCTAGGCGATGCAGATCGATGCCGACCTCCTTCATAGAGGCATTGAGCAAGATGGGCTTGGCGTTCGGCTTTACCGTCTCCACCTTCTTCGTCATGCCAACAAAGCTCACCGCGAATTGGACCTCCTTAACGCCTCTCAGGATAGAGCTGATGAATTCTTTCGAGTCGGATACGGTCTGGATCAACTCTTGGTGCGTGCTGCCCGGCTGAGCAACCTCGTGGATCACCTTCTCCATGAAAATGTCGGCCGGCTCCTCCAACGACGGCGTGCGGGCCGCCGACTTGCACTCCTTCAGTCGGTCGGCGCATAACCGAACCTCGTCGTAGGGGATGTGGACACGGCCCAGCTTCAGAGCAATGGCTGCATCTCGTAGTCCATCCAGCGCCTCATACAAAAACCCATGAATGTTCAACGTCGCATTATCGAGAATTTCGAGAGACTCCTTGCCCTCTGGTGTAAACAAAACGCTGCGTAGCGTCATCATCCACTCTGCCTGTCGTTGCTTGTTCTTGGTCTTGTCATTTCGAGACTGGAAAAAGAAACGGGCGCGGTCGACCATCTTGCGCCGTGTGTCGACAGCCACGGTCAAGCTTCCGAACTGCACATCGCCCACGTCGACTACCTTGATGGTAGAGTTGGTAGCCACAACGTCGACCATACGCAGCCAATTCAGCTTGCGGTGCGCCCTCTTTATCCTGTCCTTGAGCTTCATGAGGTGTTTCCAAGTCTCGCTCCGGGGCGGGGGGCCGCCATTCCGTCGTATTAAAGGCACCTTCTGTTGTTCCGCCTGCTGTGTGTCGGAATCCTCCTCGGCATCGGTGCTATCGGAATCGCCGGAGCTATCATCACTCTTCTTCCCGTCGAGCTCGCGGATGTCGACGGTGACGACCAGCTCGCTGACCACAATACTCAGCCATGTGGGCTGGGCGAAGGTCGGGCGGTGGACGTTGAGTCCCAACCCCCGAATCTCAATCTTGAATCCATCTCTCGGTGTATAAGCGAGTCGGCGGAGGGAGAAGTAGCCTATTCTCTGGATCGATACTCCGGTAAGGATGCGAACGACGGCGAAGAGAATGAAGGAGGAGAGGTAGAGGAGGACAATGACGCCGAAGATGAAGGTCGGGTTGAGCAGAGCCATAGTGAGCCCGCGGTCGATTCGCGCGATCGAAAGCTCGGTTCGGTATCTGTACCACCACCGCCGCAACGTTAGTCCAACAGCTCCCGGAACGGAGTGGGTATGGAGGGGGCAACGGAAGGACAAGACGGCGGACACGGAGGACAAAAAAAGGAGGGCAACGTGCCTGGAGAGAACCAGATCTCTATGGAATCCCGCACGTTTACTTCCGCCTCCAACGATCCGAGCGCGCCATGTCGTGAACCAGTCCTTGTGTGTGGGTGTTTGGGGTGCGTTTGCAGGAGTGGTTGATGATGTAAACTCCGCGGTTGCTCTCTTGCAGGAGCAGAGTTCCGGCGCCCAGGCGGTTGCAGTATTTGCCAAGGGATATAACGAGCTAGCTCGATCGTTTAATCGGTCGGTCGCAGGGCGGGACGGCGGGGAGAAAAGAAGACGATCGGATCCCTTGGGAAGGTCGGAAGGGAGAGGGAGGGTGAAGGTTGCTGACCCCAAAAAATGGCGGCGATGCGATGAGGTGCGGTGCGGTGCGTTGCAGTGCGGAGAGTACTTTCCGTTGGGGAAAAAAGACGACGTATCCGTATTGCGGTTTGTGTGGCAGTCCAGTCGGATGGCAGAGGGTTGGCTCAGAAAAGCCCAGCCCGGCGGGATCGGTGATTGATGCAGCTGCTGCAGAACGAGTGACGCAGCGCAGCCAGAAATTGTTGGATGGATTGGATTGGCAAAATGCGAGCGATGCCGTCTAAGCCCTTGTCCTCTCTCTTCTTGGTGACCTGCTCGGCACGACACTGACGCTGCCACACACCAACACGTATTCAGTACGGTAAGCCAAGGAGGTACTTGCTGCTTCAAATCCACCCTTGACAGGGAACCCTCTGTCCGAGCTGACTGTCAATGTCTTGTCGATACGATGAAATGATGAACGATAACGGGCGGGTTGCTAGCCAGCAAAACAACGCGGCCTTCTTTTTTCCGTTTCAATAGCAACAAATAGTAGAACCCAAGAGGGGATTGGTAAGGTAAGACAAGACTGACTGGCTGTCCAAACTTGGAGAGTTGGAGCCAAGACAAGGAAGGGACAGAACAGGAGAAGCGGCGTCGCGTCGGTGTGGTACATGCAGTGAGTGCAGGGCGACGGGAACAGGGCGGCCTGGCCTGGCCTGGTTTGGTCTGGTCTGGTCAGGTTCGCTCACTCTCGCAAAGGTTTAAGGAGGCGGACGGAGCGGCGGAATCCAGGAACAGGGCACTTGGGATTGACGGGTGGTGGAAATGAACATCACCAAGTCCACTCTCGCCAGGGGTGCTCCAGTCGCGGTACTTCTGACATCACCCGTGCATCACCGCGCAGCAAGTACCGCCACGGTGTCACCAGCGAAAGAGACGATGGCATTCACCACTTCCTCTAAAATTCCCACCCCCGGAGATGGTCCTCGCTTGCCGGCTAGTTCCGGCTGCTACGGCATCTCATTGGATCGCTGACTGTTCAATGTGGATCCCCAATCCCAGCTCACTGAGTGCGAAAAGTACGTACTCTCTTCCCCCAAAGGTGCAGCACCACCTGCCCGGCGCGGCTTCATGTCGCCGCCTCAGATTTATTATCAATTGCGTGCATCCCATCGCTGCATCAGAGGGCCGTGCATCGCGGACTCAATGCGCTCCTACATTGGTTGGGACGCCCTGGCGCCGAAGCTAGGGCTGCTCCTCATCCTTAGCACGTGCAGCGAGCGCCTCCAATCTCGAGCGTCCGTCATATCGGACGCCGACTGAGCCAGCCTCGGACGGGGAGCCTCGGACCAGGATAAGCCGTCTGAACCAAGATCTTGCTCTTCTGGTTGAGTTGAGATAAGCACTTTACTTAAGAGGGCACGTATGCGCAAGGACCTTACGACGGTCAGTCCCAGGACGTTGGTGTTGACGAAGAAGCAATGTGTTCCAGCCTCCTCGTGGTCTACAAGGATCGACCTCAGCGATATTATCCAAATTCCAGGAACTGATGCTGATCGCGGGTGCCAAGCCATCTCGATCATCCATGTATTTGACTACGTGTATGCAACCCGGAAGTCATTCCATCCGCTCGTGGTCCACCGGCCCTTCCATCGGAGAATTGAGCGGCTAGGACCAACTGACAGCAAAACACGTGAAGCACGACGATCCACCGAGTCATGTTCAGAAACGATTCCATGCAATCCACAGCTGCGATCTTATGTGACAGCGTACGATGTCTAGTCTCGAAGGTGTTGTCAACATGGCCACCCTCAGGGTCATAAAACACGCTTCCCGACTCACGCCCTTCGATAGGTGAACTGGGAACACTTCAGGCCACTATCTCTGAACGCTTGGTCAGAAAAAGAGAGATGCAACGGCCACCGTCAGCATTCATCGTCGAGTAGTCAAATCCAACCTCAAGCACCAAGTCTTTGAAGAAAGCAATCGTCTGTCCGGCGAGAGGCGCGTCCCGTAGCGCTCGTTCCATGATTCCATCTCCAATACCGTCCATCAAGTCATTGTTACTGGGCTCTGCGCTTACATGCCTCCATAAGGAATCCTTCGCCCATAGAATGTTGAAGGTGCATTGATCGCCGTTGTCTTTGTCGTCCAAACTAAGGCAGGTCCCCCATATGATGCTGCCGATTCCCCACTTCTTGCCACGGACTCTTTTACTCGTCAACATCTTCTGCCGAGGTGTGCATATTTCCCATCTTTCCAGTATGTTATTAAAGGGAAAGAGTAAAAACTGAGTGTCCCCGTAAAGCGGTCGGGGGTAATCTAGTTTCAACATTTGAGCCGTATTAGGGGATTCTGAGAATCGTGGGACGCTAATTGAAGTTGGCTCTTTGGGTATGTATCGGTGCGGTATTAAGAGGATATCTTGAGAAGGGCCCCGGTAGAAAGTTCCGGCTGTGCAATGGTACAAAAGCGGTACGCACATCAAACACTCTTGAAAGTGTTCATGTCTGCAGCTGAGCGCTCCATAATACTTACCGTCTTCCGACTTCACCACCAATGGAAGAGAAATGTTGAGCCCTAGATTTGTCATCGCAAACTCCTTCAGACGCGGTTGTCTAACCATCTTTCTGGGCGTCTCCTTGATGACTGTGCTGCAATTCGCAAAGACTGATGGAAAGGGGGCCAGCATCGTGACACAATGATTGCCTTGGCGATGGGATGGTGGCACTTTAGAAGGCCAATCCCAGGCGAAAAGACTCTGGTCCGTAGAGACTCTGATAATCTCTTCTTGTAGTCGCCGAAATGCCTCACTCCCTTCCCCGTAAAGAAGGGGCATATTGATGCTGAACAGCCCAAGAAGGCAGTAGGCCAAGTCCTCTGTGCGAGTCGTCTGACGAGAAGATGCCCATGACATCTTTCTAGCAGCGCATGCTGCATGGACCCGTCCCGGTTCGTTTAGTGTATCTTCGTCAATGCCAGTGATAGCACTAATCTCCCAAGAAAGCGACCTTTTTGTGCCGATGAGACCCCATTCCCGATTGAAGAAAACCATATCTTTAGGAGCGAGTAACTCCTGCAGAGTCCACCCTCTCGTAAACCATCGGCACTTGGATAGAGAATCGAATGGCGAGGAATCGCCCCACGGCAGAGTCGGGTAGTCCTCAAGATAGACCAAGCATTTCAACGAATCACGGTACCAGGAGAACATGGAGTTGATAGCCTCCGATAGTTCGGCGCTGCTCTTTTTGTCGATACAGTTCGTGTCCACCCACAAGTACTCATGGCCGTATGTCTGAGCGGCGTGGCATGCGCTCTTAATCTTCAGGAAGCCGCTTTTCATCTCGGTCCGGCCTCGTTGATAGGCGTCCCCGCTTTCCCATTCCAACCACTCCTGATAGCTGGTCTCTTCTTCGCCCCAAGTATGCGAGAGAATCGCGTAGGTCGGGCACCCGTACCCAAAGAATTCCTCGAGATGAAGGCTGTACGTGTTGATGAGTCTCATATTGACGATCCACTGGAGTACTCTAGTCACTGAAAGAATGCGGGGTGCCATTTGCGATGAGGTCGGGAATCGGAGTTGAAGCCTAGTACTGTGGTGGCAACTTCAACAACAGGCAACCAACAGGCGACCAGCAGCAACCAATCAGGTTGCCTTGTCACGTTAACCCGTCACAGATGCAACGTTTGAGCGAGGTAGATCGTGAATTGGGTATGTAGTTCTAGGAACATGGCCACATCATCTTTCGAAGGCTATCGACATACTTGGCATAGTCGTTGTAGTTATGGCCGTTGTTGTTACTCCGATTACTATCTCATTTGACAGGAGTGTCGGTGTTTGATCAGGTAAACGGTGGTCAGCACAGTTTTTGTCGTCGTGTTGGCTAATACCTCTGTCTCTCTCAGGTGGAGTTGGTGGCTCGAAGTATGTTGTACATGTATTGTTACAGTCTAAATGGTTGGGTATTATATACGCAGATGAGCCGACTGCACCTAGGCCTTAGGACTTGATGGCTTCGATGGAGGCTCTGCTGCCTTGGCAGCCCGCAGATCGGCAATCTTGTCGTCAATGAGGGCAATCTCGGCATCAATCTTGAGCATTTTCTCGTCAAGCATGTCGCGGTACTCGTCATCCGACAGCTTCTTCAGCGGGCTCCAACTTGATTCGAAGAAGCTCTTCTTCTCCTTGGCATCCGGGGACACTTGTTGTGTCCTGTTGACGATGGCCTGGCCCGCTCCGCCCACTATTGAGAACACGATGATACCGGGTATGATGTTCTTGGGACCACCTGCTAGAGGTTAGGAAGTTCTTCACAATGACAAGAGATGCCACTCACGGATAAGGCCGCCAACCATGCCAGCAGTGCCTCCAGCAACAGCACTTGCTTTGACCTTGGATGAGTCGGATAGTTGACCCTCACGGCCCAGGTAATTCAAAGCTACTGACCTAGAGACTAAAAGTTGATTAGCATATCGACTTGAGGAATGCGACAGGAATCCTCACGCCAGTAACTGGAGCCAAGGGCAAACCATTGGATGCCTGATGCTATCGCAAACAGGGCTGGAGTTGAGTCGCGGATGATGCCGGCAGCAATACCACTGAACAGACCGATGGATCCTTTGATTTACAAGTCAGCGAATACTTCATAGTGTGACTCAATACTCAGATGAGAACCTACCAGTTAGAGCGCCAACTTTCAACGGCGGTCCCATGAGATCGACAAGCTCAGGGGGCAGCAGCCCACGGCGCTGGCGCTGCCGCCGCCTCTCCTTCACATCGTCTTGCGCATCATCTGCCATATTGATTTTGGCGGCAGGTTGCAGGAAGCCAGGGCCCGGACATCCAGCGACAACGCAATGCAGGGGACGACGCGACGAGTGTTCTGGAAGCTTTCCCCACGCAGATATCGATTATGCAGCAAACGAGGATATGACAAACAAGCGAGGGGCCGTTTCTAAATGTTTCGGTGCGGCTCAAAACGTTTTTAACCGTGCACTCCGGATAGATGCAAGAGCCGGCCGACGTTGTGGCCCAAGCACTTCCCCAGCAGTGCTGCAGCAGACAGCGAAGCGCTGGAGTGAGGTCGACCGCAGGCTTCCCCTCCCCCCCAAGACTCCGGTTGCCCCTCTCACAGCAGGCGGATTGTTCAATCACGGGTTTGCCCGGCTATGATGGTCCGTGCTTCTTTGGCGGGGCGCTAGGTAAAAAAGCTGCGCTAAGCCGCAGCGGGGCTAGTGCCTCCCACCTCCTGGCCACTGTCGAGAAAATTGTCCAACCCTCACAAACTTTCGACCACCCTTTCTGCGCGGGTAAAACTTCACCTTTCTCCGGAAGACTACCGCCTCAGCATACCATATAAGCTGGGCCATATCTAGTCTGCCGCGCATTCCTGACGCAAATCGCCAATCGACACTCTCGACTCCGGCGCACGAGATCCTCCCTCCCACGGCGACATCTCGACCTGCAGAATATCCCTCGGATATCCAGCCTCCGCACCACCACCAACACCCCTTGCGAACAGCCGCCTCGTTCGGCTATCACTATTCCCCCGCCTCGCGCCTCGATCTGAATCGTTGCGCGAAGCCCCCTCAACACCGCAATCATGGGTGAGCTACCCTTCGTCGACGACCGTCGTGTCGCCTCAGACCCGTGCTGGCGCTAACTCGTCATGTCATCATAGCTCCCAAGAAGAAGGAACAGCAGAAGATGTCGCTTGGCGACTTCCTGCAAGACCAAAGTCAGTCGCAACCCCTCGACAAAATTTTCCCCCCTTCTCCGAACACCGAAGCATCCCACAACCTTTCGAACGACCGATTTACCGCGCAGATTATGGACACGAAATACTGACATTGTGCAGGCTACGGAGGATCGTGGGCAGATGAGGTCGAGGATACTTTCTGTGAGTTTTTTTCTCCTTCGGGCGCCAACCACATGCAGCAGACAGTCTCGCTAACCTTTATGCAGCCGGTATGCGACAGCTCCCCGTCTCAGCCTTGCACTTTAAGGCTTTCCGTCCACTGACATGTGTTTGCAGGCACTCAGGCACTTCCTCCTCCTGAGCGGGCTGGCTACCGACCCTCCGGAGGTGGTTGGGGCAGCGGCGGCGGCGATCGCCCTGAGCGCAGTGAGTTTTTGTTCCAACTGCATCTACGTCATCCAACCCACATGCTAACGAAACTGTAGGGGACTACGGCGGCTACTCCTCCATCCGCGAGAACCTCCCCCAAACGCTTCCCGACAAGCCCCCCTATACCGCTCACTTGGGCAACCTTTCCTACGATGCCACCGTCGAGACCGTCACCGAGTTCTTTGAGGGATGCAACATCGTCAACGTCCGCATCATTGAGGACCGCGAGCAGCAGCGTCCCAAGGGTTTCGCCTACGCCGAGTTCCAGGACCTCGAGGGCTTGAAGCAGGCTTTGACTCTGGACGGCCAGTCTTTCCAGGGCCGTGTCATCAGAATCAAGGTTGCCGATCCTCGTAAGCATGCCCACGCGACGACACAAATATCTCGACCGTTGCTAACACATATTTAGCCCGTGGTGGCGACCGCGGTGAGTCTACTCGCGACTTCGGCGACTGGACCCGCAAGGGCCCCCTCCCTGACCTCCCTGGCCGTGGTGGAAGCGACCGCCGTGGCTCCGAATTTGGCGAGCGCCGTGCCCCGCGTGAGCCCCGCGAGCCCCGCGAGGATGACGGCAAGAGCCGTGACTTCGGCAACTGGGAGCGTAGAGGCCCCCTCTCTCCCCTTCCCAAGGAGGAGCGCGGTTCCCGCGAGGGCAGCCGTCCCCGCACCAACGATGGACCTCGCGAGTTCCGAAACCGTCACCAGTCTCCCGCTGCTTGGGGAGAAGGCCAGCAACCCCGCCAGGACTCTCGTCCCCCCCGCCCCGAGCGTGCCCCCACCGCCGCCGAGCAGGACAACCAGTGGAGAT
>JAKMXC010000798.1:0-21161 GCA_025328345.1 Colletotrichum sp. SAR11_59
CCGCGCCCCGCGCCCACCCAAAAAATATAACAAAAAAAAAAACCAAAAAAAACAAAAAAAAAAAAAAAAAAAAAAAAAAAAAAAAAAAAAAAAAAAAAAAAAAAAAATCATACCATAATTCTGGAAAAGAGAAACATAACGCTTATGCTATTATTCTAGAATTTCATAGCTCTAGAGTACCTACAGCTTCGGCAAAGCAAATTCACGTCACGATTCTGGAATGAAAGTATCCTACGGATGTACCATCATTCTAGAACGACGTCATTTTTAAGAAAGTAGAAATATATCATTATTCTCGAACTTGTAATGAAGTAACTTGAGGGACGTACTTTCATTCTGGAATAGCCAATGTGGAAAAACAGAGATTTGTTATTGTACGGGGCCATTCTGGAACGACTGCATCATGGAGAAAATTGGAAGCTATTGCTGTTCTGGAACGGAGACAGATAGTGGAAACGTGAAATCTAGAGACACATGCCCTTCCCTTTTGAATCCAATCTCCCTACTATGCTTAGGGAACAATTTTACAGGCATATATCTACAGGGAGGAGGGGTGGCACAGGGGACGGAATACTGAGGCAAATCGAATAGCTACATTCGGATCGACGTAGTTGTATGTAGTTAGCCTCCCGCTGTTCGTAGATTTTGCAAATGCAGAAATATTCACATAAACTCCAAAAATAGATATGGTAATATGCTTGGTCTTTCTTGCAGTGGCCCCTTGACTTTGGGCGATGTCAGAGTTTTCCAAGCCAAGGCCGCCGCCTTCCCATCAAGTTCTTCCCTCTGATAAGTAAGGGGAGCGGTAGTGTTTGAGCTCACATCTGTCTGGAGAGCAAGCATGCAAACGAAATGTGACTGATGCGGATCCACGTCTGTTGCACTTGAGGTTATGGATTAGTTAACATAGCGGAAACAATCGCCACGAATGGGAGTGAAGTGTGTGATGTATACGAAGCTGGCTAAAGTGGCCTGCCAGGCCAGAGACCGGAAGAAGGGCATGGGCGGCGCTGGGCGCACGGGTGTGCCACAGTTACTATTATGCGATGTAAACCTCTCTCGAACTGTTACGTGCAATTTTGTTACCAGTTCTGGTTTCTCTGTCATCTGGATTGACGGCAAGTGTTATCTCAAGTATGATTCCAGTCTGTGGAAGCTCATCGACCTCGTTGGAGCAAGGCTATGGGCGCATCCTGTCACGTATCAGTCATATAAGAGCTTGGTATTTGGTCTTCCGACCAGATGTTGTGCCTTTGAGCCCGCTGGCTCAACGGTGGTCACCCCAAGCACTTTCCTTTTGCCACAAATACTATGTTCCAGACGCAATCGAAAAGATTGAGGCGTCGTCCGACTGGAGACATTATGAATAAGATGAGAGTAAAAGCGGTTAACTGAGAGAAATGATACTGGGTTGGACTGCAGCAGCAGTCTCTCTTCGTCGCAGGTGGCACGTCTACGTAGGGTAATCTTAGGGTAGGAGGTACTGTACAGCATCGAGAATATACCCGCGAAAGCTGCTGCGCTGAGGAGAAAGCCAAACAGGGTAGACTGTAGGAAGAAGGAAAAGTGAGGAGAGGGGCGAGGGGTCATGAGTAAGGCAGATAGCTAGAACACAGGAAAAAAGACCGGGGATGAGGAACGAAGGGAGAGATTTGAAGCACAGGGGAGACCAAAGTAGGGAATTGTGACGAGATGCGCCAGACAGATCAGTGACGAGGTGCGGTCAAGTTTCTGATGTTGAAGAGAAGGACGAAAAGAGCAAGCGGCAGGGACGAAGTAAAGGATGAGGCGCAGAACAGCGACGGGGTGCGCTCAAATGGACTGGGGGTGTCTGTTGCTAGTACGCTTGAAAAAGAAGACAGGAAGAGAGGTGACCCGTAAACAAGGATAACAGCTGAACGACCCACTTGAGCGTCGGGCGGCTAGGACAGGACATTTGTACTACGGAATCACGGGAACAACAGGGACTCACTCGGTACGGAAGAACTATAGTACAAGTCACGTGATGATAAGGCATGAGCAAAGATAAGGGATCCACAATGAGCGCTCAGTGTCTAGCAGAATGAGCGCTCATGATAACAAGGGAAGGGCGCTCATGAACGGCATGAACTGTTCAGACCAGTGACTGTATATAGTATGACCTGAGCCTAGCTCAAAGGTCAGACTTCCTTCCATAGCTCTTCAGCAATCAACTTGTGAATATCTTAGTATTCATCCTCAGGATACTTTCAGCTTACCTTCACTGCGAATTACTTGTTGAGCCTAAGACTGATCACCTTAGCCTCTGAAGATCAATCTACTACAAGCCTACGACCTACGACCCAGACCACGACCCCAGTGTACTGTTATTACGTCTCAATCCCCAGCTTCTGTTAGCAGACCCTACTGTCGGATAGCTGACCGTAACACTGGTGAGGCTGCAGGATGAGGAAACTTTCCATGGCTTCTGTGTCATTAATGTAGAGCAAACAGAACAACCCGACCAGTAGATCGATAGCGGGCACATCAACTTCTGGTATACTACGCTATAGCATATACGTGCCGGCTGAAGATACTCTATACGTTACGTTCCATTCATTGACTTGCTCCGCGCAGCTGAGGCATCAACTTCATCGACATGGACAGCTAAGGCATACATAATCAGAAAACACACATCCAAAACGAAATTTCGCATTCGGCAAAAGTCCCCTCTAGATAATTAATTATGGATTAACTATCGCTCGCGAATCTCAAAATATAAACGCAAGTCGGTACAACATCACAAATCCAGAGCTTCGTCGCAAGGCCATACTCACGCATCAGAAAACGAAACGAAGCGACACAGGGTTACCTAGTAGCATAAACACGCCATGAACCCAGCCGCGCTAGCCGGTACAACTAGCGGGCATTGCCTCGACGCAGAAGGCTGGGTCTGAAACGCTGTGTAAGAGATTAAGCATTTGGGGAAAGAAAGAACCAAGACGAGCAGCAGTAATCACGGGCGATATAGAGGAGCCGCCATCGAACACGGGAGCAATACAGAAGAGCCCCTTGGGAGCCTGGCCTCTCCCAAGGGGTATCTCTTATCTTCTCCCCGTGTGATAAAAGTAGCACTTAGACAACCCCTTTCTCTCCAGGTGCCCATCCTCAGCGTTGCAGCATCATCCTCTCGTGTGCTCAGAATTATGCTCAACTGACAAGAGGGTGGACTTAGGGCCAACCAGTCTTCGGAGTGGGAGAGCGGCAAGGATGAGGCAGAGAGAAAGATGTGAGGGAATGGAAAAGGTCGAAAAGCGGGCACTCCCGGAGAACCCTCCTCCTGGAGTGTCCCTCATACCTATCGCAGAGACAAAAAGCTGTTAGGGTTGAATCAAAGGGACGAGGGAGAAGGAGAGAGTTGGGGTAGGGTTGACAAGGGTGGCACTCCCGAGGAACCCCCTCCTCCGGAGTGCCACCCCTGTCGAGGGCACAGGAAGTAAGAGAGTGTCGAACGGAGGGGAAAGAACACTCAGAGGCAACCACCTGCCTCTGAGCGCCTGCCTTGTGAAGAGGAGAGTGAGAAAGATGAGGGGAAGAGGAAGGCGACGGTCGGAAATATTCAAGACGAGCCTTATGGGAGAGGGAAAGAGTCAACAGGGATGGCACTTAGAGAGAAGGGGTTCTCTCTAAGTGCCACCCCTGTCGAGGGCTGAGGAGGAAGAGGGCAGAAAGAAAGCCTTGAGCGAAGGGCAAGAATCAAGGAAGGGAAGGGGTCGAGACAACCGGCACTCATAAGCAAGTGGTTGCTTCTAAGTGCCGTCCTTGAAAGAGGGAAAGAGTCGAAGGAGAGGGAGGGGGGCGGTTGGGGGGGTCCAAGAGAGAAAGTGGAGAAAGCGCTCCGAACAGACCCCCCGCCCCTGCTGTCAGTGGAAGAGGGAGAGAAGGAAGAGGTAAAGGGGTCAAGAGCAGAGTCCCTTAAACAGGCGGCAGAGACGAAACGGCGAAGAAACGGTCGCAAGACGAAAGCGCTTGCCCACAAACCATTCTTCTCCCGAGTCAGAAATCGAGCAGAAAGTATCAAAAAACTTACTCACAGACATGGGTCTACCTCAGGAAGAGAAGGTTTCACTTGCCATTCGCAAATCGGTGGGTGGTTAAGAGGGAAAGCATGAGATGTCGTCACTAGATGACATCTCTATGAATTCGAAGACAGCTTGGGTGATGTGCTTTGCTATCTTGCATCCAAATGTGGGGTTGCTATCAGCACAAGCTGACGCCGTGTGCAATAACTAGACTGGATCGTGCTGCGAGAGATACGATATATCCGTTGCCGCGAGTGTTTTTTAGCACCGCAGAAAGGAGTGGCCGCTTTGGTATGTTAGCATGTGGTGAATGTCGGCCGGCTTGCTCAAAGTGACCCCAATCGAGATGCCGGCAACTCACTATGGGTTGTCTGAGGTTGAAGCATAGTTGCTGTAGATAACAACGCCATTAGAGTCTAGCTCAGGCTCCGCGACAAATCCAGCCCGCCATTAGAGGCTCAGAGACAGCGTAAGAAATTGTTGTGGCGTGACAGTCGATCTGATTAAACTCCAAAATACTCATCTCCATCGAAATAGTATGCTCTTAAATAGCAGGTTAGACTAAGTCGAAAACCTATAGGGGCAGAACAGAGCGAGAGGTTATTTCATCTCGCTTTTTTCAAATCTCAATATACCCCTACCCAGTTTCAATAAGATAGTGATCTTTCGCGTTTTTAACGATAATAGTCAATATAGGGAATAAAATCAAAAGGTATACAGCCGTGAAATCCTCCAATTTAGCATAACCTAAAGGTGTAAACATAGGAGATCCTATGATGTACAGTCAGCATCTGTAGCTACAATGTCCTACGACCACATTTTCTTACTTACGCAATAAGGCTGCGAGGGCTTATGCGGACCCATAGTAAGCTATCATCGTTGTTGAGGCACCATGTCAAGAGCCAGTAATACACTTTATGTTGCTGTTAACGTTCCCAGCATCTAAGAATGCTCTCGCTGCCGCTAATTCCATGACAATATGCCGACATACGATCAGCTGTGGCCCAGCATTAGGAGACAGAATGTCGCCTGCCGTTTCGTTCAATCGTTCTTTCAACGAAGCCAAGTCCGAATGTGCGTGGGGATGTGTTCCTTCAGGCAGCTCTGGGCGTTCGCGGTTTGTCACGGAAGCCCCGAGAAATAGCGGGTGCCTGTGTTCAATCTGTTGGTGCTGTGTCATGCCTTCCGGTCCAACAAACTGATGTCAAAAGGAAGGTTGTGCTTACCCGATGACACAGTCGAGGCAGTATGGTTGGGGGGAAAGGTGATCAAAGTCGTGGACGTGGAGGATCATCCGCACCCAGTTACCGAATCGCACACAGCAAACTGGAATTGCTCGAGAAAAGTCGATGGAGGGGAGAAGCGCCCACTGAACTGTGTATGGGCAAGAAAATGGCCTGATTCCAAGCATTTCAATGTGACCCTGTGTTGGTAGGTCTGGATGTTGTTAGCACCGTCACGCCGCGAACGATCTGATTGGCGGTGCGGGTCGGTGTGCGCTTAGCTCTACTGAGTCCAGGATTACCAGAGCGATACTCCCTTCATGGTGATTGGACGTAGAGTTCCTCACTCTGCCTCTCATCTATTTTTGGGAGCATTGATGGCCAGCGTTCCAACGTTCAGGGCTGATGCGAATGCTTGGCAGGCTTCGGAAGCATATTAGCAACTCCGCGCCGGAGCGCTTCCCCGGTCACAGCCACTTGCGTACGCCTGCAGGTATTTCACGGAGGGAGTCACTTTTCAACGTAACGCGACGTTGTGATATGAGCCTCTTGAACACTTCCTGCGTCACGCTATTTGAAAGGAATAATGAGGTTATGAACGGTTGGTGATTGTGATCCGACGATCCTGCTAGGGAGACGTTCTTGTAGTTACAATATGGATGACCCGCCCTGATGAACAACCGATAAACATAACCGAGCCATTCGTGGCTGACGCTGTTGGTCTGTACTCATTGGGTAGCCAAACAATCCTCTCCTTCGCTTCCACAATCCAGTTGTGGTCAGGACTAAGGCCAAGTCCACAGATTGCGGGAGACAATGCCAACACTCCAGGTTCCAGAGATTCGCCAACCAGAGGACCTGCGACTAGGTCTACAGCCCCAACATCGGTGAGAAGTCGCGTGTTGGAAGATGGATCGAATAGAAGATTTCTAGTGAGACCCATATCGAGTGTCTGCTGAGGCGCACCCGTCGTCGCATCACAGAGTCGCATCGTCCCGTTATACGATGCCAACGCCATCACCTGTCCGTCCGGCGAGAAAGCTACCGCAGTGACACCGTCCCCGCAACTCGTGAGCGTCTGCTTGTGTGTGCCTTTCGTCGCGTCCCATAGTCGCACCGTCTTGTCGCTCGATGCCGATGCCACCACCTGGCCGTCCGGCGAGAAGGCCACCGCGTTGACCCAGGCCTTATGGCCGTCAAGCGTCTGCCGGCATATGCCTGATGCTGCGCTCCAAAGCCGCACCGTCTTATCAAGTGATGCTGACGCCACTCTCTGGCCGTCCGGTGAGAACGCTACTGCAGTGATTGAGTGCTCGTGGCCCTCAAGCGTCTGCCGGCACATGCCTGTAGCTGCATTCCAGAGCCGCACCGTCTTGTCGTCTGACGCTGAAGCCACCACCAGGCTGTCAGGCGAAAAGGTTACTGCAGTGACTGAGTGCTTGTGGCCCTCGACTTTCTGCTGATATGCGCTTGTGGCGGCATCCCAGAGCCGCACCGTTTTATCGTACGAAGCCGATGCTACTACCTGGCCGTCCGGCGAGAAGGCCACCGCGGTGACCCAAGCCTCGTGGCCCTCAAGTGTCTGCCGGTAAGTGCCTGTTGCTGCGTTCCAGAGCTGCACCGTCTCGTCGTATGATGCTGATGCGACCACCTGGCTGTCCGGTGAGAAGGCTACTGCAGTGACCGAACCCTCGTGTCCCTCAACTGTCTGCCAGTGCGCACCCGTTGCTACGTCCCAAAATTGTACCGTCCCATCGTCCGCCGCTGACGCCACCACCTGGCCGTCCGGTGAGAAAGCTACCGCGAGGGTTGAGCCCTCGTGGCCCTCGACTGTCTGCCGGTGCGCACCTGTTGCCACGTCCCAGACCCGCACCGTCTTGTCGTACGAGGCCGACGCGACCACCTGGCCGTCTGGTGAGAAGGCCACCGCGAGGACCGGCCCCTTGTGGCCCTCTAGAGTCTGCCGGTGAGCGTCCCAATCAGATTTTACGCCCTGAATGCGAGGAAGACCAGGCCGGCATTGGTTCCAAAATGTTTGCCGCACTTTGCTCGCAAGCGGAGAGAATAACATCAATGCCCCATAGATCTGAGGAGGTGTCCGTTGAACAATAGATCCAAAGCTTGCAACAATCTTGCTGGCATCTTTGATGAACCCACTCAATTCTGCGGGTGCGTTGGGACGCTGGGATGCGCATGAGCCTAAGCGTAGCACGAGAACTCATCAACTAACCTGGCACATGTCGAGAAGCTGCTTTATCGCAGCGGCACCATCTGAGACCTTGCCTAGAAGTGCCAGAACTTCTAACCAGTGAAGAAAGTGCGCGTAGAGGAATACGAACACGTCATCTCCTGGGGGCTGTCCACTTTGTTGTAAGTGGTGAACCCAGTAGAGGCACGCGTACTGGAGATCGGCGGGAGCATGTTTGCTCATCGCTTGGGAATCAACACTATCTCTCCAAATGTCCGGCTTTTGAACACCGCAAATATCGCCTCTGAAACCTGCTTCCATGCGATGAATGCATTGTGTTGCTAGCAAAGCGTGTGTATCTGTGGCATCTATACGGTGCCTACTTGTTCCTGTGTCCTCGGAACTGAGAAGAAAGTCGCTGAAGGATTTGTGTAGTAGTCGAATGGGGCGATGAGGCTCAGGAGGAATGTCTAGCACTGCATGTAACTCTGGAAGCCACCAGCCCAGCTCGTCTATATCCATGCCGAGTATGGCAGCGAGAGAGACAGTAGAAAGTGGTGTGGCGAGAAGAACAAGAGCCCCTAGAAACTGTATTTGCGGGCTTGACTCCGCTTCCTCGCTACCAAGGAATATTTGACTCAGAATGGGGTCATAAATCTGATGTAGCTGAGACTTGCCATCCTCGCATTGCTTCAGCCACAGCTTGAGCTGATTCTTTGGATTGCGTGGACGGTTTTCGTCATAGACAAACCGGCACAGGGTTGCAGCATAGATGAAAAGGGGTTCGGGATTGATGGCTAGTTGTACCATGCGATCCATATCTTCATCGGTGGGCCATGGGGTTTGCTGCACCTTGCGCCTTTTTTTGATTTCTGCGAAGCTGACTTTCAGGAAAGTTCGGATGTCGCTCTTCGTATCTTCAGAAAATGCGCGGTGAAGCTCAAGCTTGCGAGTAGTCTTGTCTTCAACGCAGGGCTCAAGCACGTTACTAACCTCAGGAGCTGACCTGCTCGTCAAGAGCACAGGCAAGCGTATTGTATTTATATGTCGGAGCTTGCCTAGCAATGTAATGACCGATGAAAGATTTCCAGGACGCTCACATTCGTCCAAGGCATCGATGATAATTACCCCGGACACTTGGCTGGTGCTGATGGAATCCAAATCCACCAGAGGACCGAAAATAAGCTTGTCAAACTGCGCGTCAAGCCCCTTCTTTTCGACTGCGTCCCTGTCAAGGCCGTCCAGAGATTTCCGAAGACAGTCTTTGAAGCCAGGGATACCCTCAGCCAGCTGCATGGCAAGCGTCGGAAATAATTTCGTCGTGCCATTTCGGCCCTGTTCTCCTCTCTTGAAGAAGTAGCCAGCAGTGAGTCGCGTCTCAGAGGCAAAAGAGTCGGCGACAGTGCGCGCAATGGTGGATTTGCCGGTACCTGCTGGACCCACGAGCCAGAAGAAAGGTTCGCCAGATTCATCTTCTGCCCAGTGGTAAATTGTTTTCTGAATGCGGATGCGAGTACTTCTCTCGCATCGCGGGCTATTCTGAAAGTCGACACTATTGTAGCATGCTTCATGCACAACGGGAAGGTCCAGAGGGCGAGTCTCAAGTATTTGGCTGCACACTCTAAGCTTAGTTCTGAGTTCCATGAACCAGAAAGTTAAACATACTTCGTGCGTTGATACGCAGAGAGCTGTTTGAACGAGATATCACGATGATCGGCGGACACTTGCAAGTGTTCTTTCGCAACTGATGAAAGGGTTAGTTGTGCTCCTTTTTCTCTTTCCGTATGATTAAATTTTCATGCTTTGCCGTGGTCAACGAAATATCCTGTGTTTATTATGATGACGGCATTACAAGCGCTTAGATGAGAAACGAAAATGACTGACCAGAGACTAGCTCTTCAATAGACTTTTCCTCTAGGACTTTCTTTGGTTGTATGACCGACAAAAGCTCCTTTGCAAATGCCGCAGCTGTCGCAGCTGCGTATTCTTGCCATAATTTGTTCTTGTGAGAGTCCGAATAGTCACTGATGCCACGAATGATGAGACATGGGAAGTCTTGCAGCCCTGCAGCTTCCATCTCAAAACAAAGTGCTCCAAGTTCTCTGGCTAACCGATCGCGTGTCTTTCCGTGCTTGATAACCTGATTGCTTGACGCAATGGTGCCATAATGAATCACGGGCTCCGTGTCCTCTCTGGTGACCCGTTGTACTACATGTGCTCCGTCGCACTGATCGCAACCAGAATCCTGGTTAACATGTTCATACTCAACTTCAAAGAGATGATCGTTCAATGAGCCCTGATAGCTGAACTTCTTCTTCATTCTCGTCGGACATTTTCGCACAAGCTCGGACAGGTATTGGGGTATTTTGCTGCCTCCGATCATATGATCAGCCTGTAAGCGGCCCAAGCCTGTTAACAGAACCTGGGGTGGGCTATTGAGTGACCCTGTTCGTTGGAACTCCCCAGCTTGTACTGTCTTGCCCCGATCATACTGAATGGCACCTCCACTGATTTCACTTGGTTGGCTCACCGCAATATCGCCCAACCGAATATCACTTGCGCCTGAAGGCGCGCCCCCTCCAATACCGACAAGCAGACCGAATCGAATGGACCTGAAGGTCCGTAGCAGGTCTTTAGCGACGGTGGCTGCTGTTGTCGTTCCATAGATGCCTGCAGGCAGACAAGCGATAACAATATTATGGCCCTGAATTTGGCCAAGAACACAGTTGTTGTGATCGGCTGAGTCTTGTTGAGACAGGTCTGGGTGGATCTGGTCGAGCATTCCCTTCGCAGCGGCCATCTCAAGCGGGAGGGCGCACACCCAGCCCACCGTGTATTCGTCCGGTTTGATTACAGCCTCATTCTCATTCGTATCGGTCGTACTGGTTTGCTTGGGTAGTTGACGGTTTGAGTCAACGACATCAGTACCTAATGCTGTGCTCAGTAAGTTGTCATCTCTTCGTGCGGGGATATGAAGCCTTACGGAGCTCTGCACTACAATTGCCACCTCCCACACTAGCCCGCGCAATAGATCCGATGTCATCGTTAGGTTTGGCGTTACTGCTCAGAACGGGCATGGTGTTGAAACAAATCTGCGCGGAATGGTATGTTATTGAGGTGGAAGTGGCAATCTCCGTGGCAGACATTGCATGCAGTGTCTCAATCGGTCGCCTACTGGCTTGCACGTGACATAAGCATTCTGAACCCATAGGATTGGAGCGGACGTCTATACTTACTGTAGAGTGCCCTTAGACAAGCTCGTCTAGCTTTGACGGAATGCTGCCGGCGACACACACACATACTGTAGTAAAGCGTCCTTGCAGGTTCCGCCACAGTAAAAGGCGAATTGGGTGTCGCTGATTTTCAGTCAACTATTTTAACAGGACCCGTTTCCAGGACCTGCTGCTGACACCTGTGGCTGTGCGCTCGTGTTCATTCGTACCTCCAAAGTTCTATCACTAACAAGGAACCCGGTGGTTCGGGCATTAAAGAGCGCATGACAGCGTATTACCTAAGCACAGGGACTGATCGCGACACCCAGATCGCTTATTGCCCGGCGCCACGACGTGCTACATCGTGCCGCTTCGTCGTCCTCAAAGCGGTCGGCAGACTCACTCTCTTGCTGTCCTCTGCGGAGGAGTAGACGGCCGCGGGCGGTCTGCGTCGGGGGCTCTAATTTTGGGAATTGCCGGGCCTGGGGCCAACCGGGGATCAGGGGTGTAGCACCGTGGAGTAGTGGAGCTTACCTAACCCGTTTCCACCGCCTTTCATTTTGCTGTGGAGACAACGTGTTGCAACAGTGACGCGACACATTTTTCCTAAGTTTATTCAAGTGTGGCCGCTATAGAAACGAATATCAGGTACGATTTTGAACTTTTGTCGCTGCTGCTGCTAAATTCCAGTTGCTCGCCGGAGGCTTTGGCGATCTCCGCCTGTCGCTTGACGTCGAGACCCAGATCGGCACCGACTGGCCGACACCGGCGCAACCGGATTTCAACCCAGACACGGATGCCGACAATGAACTAACGACGTAATCGCCATGCAAGAGGCCGAGAGGTACCAAGGCCGGAAATGAAGTAGTAATGCTGGGGAGCTCCTCGACGGGCGCATCACGAGGCGCGGCCGCGCTCCAAGCCCCCCTCCCTCTTTCCCCCATCTGACCTCGCGAGGCTAGCCGATACATAACTCTCGAAAGCTTCCAGCCGCCTCTCTCTTGTCTCCGTCCTCTAGCCCTCTTGGCACGAACGACTACCCCATTCAGCCTCCTTCGACGCCCGAGCTTCGTCTGTACATCGTTAGCCTCTTACATTGGGAGGAGTGGACTTGTTTCGTACCACGGAGGGCCCCCGTCGTCTGCGTAACCCATATCATATCCTGCTAATTGTCTCTGATAGTGATATTCGGCTGCTTCCTTCTGCTCCCGCTCCCATTCGAGCCGGCTCCATACATTATCCATGTAATCATGGTAGTCATCTTCACTGTCGAACTGGACCCTGCCATCAGGATCGGTCCAGACCTCCTTCACCGGAGGGACTTTGATGATTTGGACCGTCCATCCGCGTTCGCGCAGCTTTGCCGCTAGACAACCCTCTGGATGAGTCCAGTCGTTGATACCGCCGAGATCCCCTGCCTCGTCATTACTCGCCTCCACTGATTCTCCGCCGTACCATCTCACATTGACTATCACGTTTTGCAGCTGCGGAAGAGCCTTAAGCCGCGTGTCAATCAAATCCAACGAGGACGTGGAGACGGGGGAAGCCACTGGTGAATGGAACGGATAATTTCAGTGTCGTTATGCCGACACAGGCATCTCGTAGGAGGTCCAGGTCCTTAACATGGTCTTCAGGAAGCTGATTACCCAACGAAGTAGATCGATTAGGAAGTGTAACACAGACGTGGCGAAGGAGTCTTGCTAGAAGCCCGATTTGCTCAAGGAAGAAGGCCAGTGTAGTGCCTGTAGCGTATCCTGTCGTCCCTTTGTCCTCCGGAAAATGAAAACAATTGTCGGAGTAAAGAAGGGAGACGGCTTCGTCGTAAACTTGCTTGCTGGTGCGAAGAAGGGCAGGACACAGGTCGATACTTTCGCCTAGCCACAGCCGTGCTGCCAAGGGGTATTCCCGCTTCTCGAGGTTGATGAGTGCAGGGTGAACGAGGAGCTGTGAATAGATCTTGAGCCTAACCTCGACCGGGAAAGCGAAGAGGTCCATCGTCGTAGAGTTGAAATAACAGTGCACCTAAAGGGTCTTCGGCCCCGGACTCTGAGCACGACATGGGGAAAGTTGGGTTTGGTTGGGCAGCGTCGAGAGATCGAGCGGGGATTTCACATGCCGGAGATGCCTGGCGCCTGTGGTTAAGGCTCCCGAAAACGCGGCTCTGTGCGGAAACGACACTAGGTCCAGAGTTGCAGTGGGACTGGTGCCAGAACCGCCGTGCTAAAACTGGTGTGCTAAAACGGACGTGCTAAAACTGGTGTGCTAAAACCGACGTGCTAAAACCGACGTGCTAAGAGAGCGTGCTGGAACGAGAACACAAAGGCTAGGACGGTATGCGTCAGAACTGCTATTGGAACAGGAGCTAGAACTGGAAAATGGTGCTAGAATGGGAGCTGAGATAGATGCTATATAGAACTGTAGAGCCTAAAAAGAAGCAGGCCTAATCCCTATTAGGTGACTAAGCAGCGTGTGAGAAACGTGAGAGATGATGCTCAGTACGTATGAAAACTGAGAAGGAGTAGGTTGGTATTAATAAGATTTTAAACCTAAAATAGGTCTCTTTAGCGTTAATGTTGCAGATTCTTCGTCTTTAAAGAACGAAGTAATAGCACGCAAACTGTAGGATGAATCCTGGTTTCGCCTGTGCCTCTAAAACCGCTAGTAGCTATACTTTTAATAGGATGATATGGGGTTGCAAATGAGATAGGATAGCAGGTAATATCTATGTCCATAAAGTGCTATAGAAGGCGCTGCTATTAGAGTTAGGTAAGGATAAAATTGCTTATGAATTGCCTAGTATTTTTAGCGATTTTGGACTTTAAATCTGGCTTTGCTTATGATGGCTCTACTGATGGCTTACGTCTGATGGGTGGCGTGATTAGTTCCTGCAGCGACCCTACATCACCCCTAGCAAAGGCGTGAAGTTGACTGACATCTAGCTGGGCTTGTTCTAACTTATGCTGTCCCCTTAGCTGTATGTTCATACTTGTCCCCCTGAGCGTGATGCCTAGATTAATAAGCTTGTGGACCCTCTTCGCGCACCAATGCGATAGCCTCAAATCGCTTATACATAGGCTCTAATTGCCTAATGTGGCGAGGTAGCGGCGGCCAAGTGCGAGGCCTCAGCATCAAAATTAACAGTAAGAGCGAGACTTTTGTTGTGGGCAAGATGGATAAAGATGCGAGGCGTAACCTTCGCGGGTTTGGGGAGTGTGGAACCATCGCTGACAGGCGCACCAGGGGTAGGGATGCCTCGTCAATCAACTGAACAATGTGGCCTAGTTCTTATCTGAAGCGCGTTAGTTCTGCTGCTATGCTGGTAAGCATTAAGCATAAGCCTCTTAGGATGTTAGAACTAGTCTTGTTATCGTTTTTAGTTGGTATGCCCTGCTGTGGGCCTCTTGTTTCTTCCCTATTGCCTAGTTAAATTTCATAAGACCCCACCTTAAGTTGCGCTTGCTATAAGTAAGGCTGTTTGGCTTTAGCGGACGCTACTATTGTGATTAGTGCTGAATAGATATCACACTCCAACTAGGAGCTGTATGATAACCGGCAATCAATAATTTAGCTACATACAGAAGATCGCAAAACCAGTGTCTACTTCGCGAGTGTTGTTTGGCTGTTGAACGCAGCCCCTTAAGGATTAGGTGAGTCGCATTAGATAGGGGTACCTTACTAGATATCACATAACACCTGTTCATAGGAGCCCAGACTAGCTAATTGACTAGATTACTAACAGCTTATCCCCATATTCTACTAGCCAGCCAATATGATAGGCGCTCAGAGTGACTTTTAGCGGAGGTTGATTGTCACCAGTATAAGTAACAAACAGCTGCCTCCCACTCCCATTCAACGTTTTAGGTAAATCCGTCTACCTAAGCCGCCATTCCGTCTGCGCAATCAGCAGCTTATAGCACCGCGACCCTTCTGGCGCTTACTTCGCTTCTTGCGTCCACTGCCTCCAAGACCTGCTTCTGAATGTCGCTGTTGCCTGCTCAGATCCCGATTCAAAGTCCCAGTTTTAGTCGCGTTTCCTCCCATTCCGCTAGCCCCTTCTCATGCGACAAGCGAAAGCAGGCATAATGATTGGATGGCCACAGTCCCATAGCACCTAAGCGCCAAATCTTCATCCGTGCGAAGGGTCTCTCTGGAACAATCGTAGTTTCTTCCAGGCACACACCAATCGTCACGCTTCGCCACCCCATCTCATCGTCTGCATATTGGAGTCTGATTCACAGCTTATGCTATGTACTGTATCGGTGCTTGTATGTACGTTCTCTCGTAACTAAAGTCCATAACCGCAACCTTGCAGGATTGTGCTACTGCATCCAGCTGCCTTCGCTATGCACTAGATACCTCAGTCCCCAGGCGTCCTTTCGCCGATCTCTGCTCTTCAGTAACTATCTCTCCGCGCGGAGAGGTAAACATCATCGTTAATCAAAGAGACGCTGTGAAGGAATTCTATGCCCTCCTCATCAGCCTGGCGCTCCGCCTCCTCATATGCATATATGGCCCCAGCTAACCAGTCAGCTTCAACCAGACTTGCGTTGGCTTCAGCTTGCTTTGCGTAGGCTTCAGCTTGCTTTGCGCGTCGCTGTCCTTCTAGCCTGTCCCGCACTTGCTGTAAGAGAGATAAGGAAGCAAACACCTCTAAGACCTTCTGCTAAGTCTCAAGCGATAAAGCCTTAAATTGCTTGTTATTAGTGAACAGGAGAGACTGAATTATCTCCTGCTCTATCTTATGTAGCGGAGCATCATTTAACATGCAGTTAGATTGCTGCTTATGTTAGCGACGTATATAAGAAAAGGCTTAAAACTAACTTATTAGCTTGAGCTAGATAGTAGGGCTAACTGCAGTATAATCCTAGATGCACTAGAATGAGAAGAATACTGAGGTTCACCCTAGCTGGGTAGTAAGTAGTTTGGCGTTAATATCGTAGGAGATGTTGAAAGATGGAGAAAGATGCTCTTATTCTCGTTCTGTGTTTTAGCTTTAGAATTATATTAAGTAGATTCTTAGGCTTTTATGATTTCTCTGCTATTGCTTAATATCTGAAAACCTATAAGCTACTACGCCTAAAGGGGAACTATTATATTAGTTAGGTTGTAGATATGCTTAAGCTTATCCCTATCTAGCGTAATATATATAATATGCTATACTAATTGCCTAATAGAGGCTAGTAGATAGCATAGGATTATACCTAGCTTTCTGCAACCAAACCTGCAGGCAGTCTCTTCGATAGGGACTAAAACTAACATTCAATATAATAATAACAAGTAGGGCTTATAGGCAGGGCAATTCTAAGTTTCCTCTTAAGCGCTAGCCTCTACCTAACTAGCATCACTTAGAACATCTACAGCCTATAATGGAATACTATCTGGGAGGGCATCAGAACCTTACGCTACCACCTAAACACCTATCAGCAAGAAGCTAAGAAGCAGTAGATTAGTGCGTCACGCTTTAAGAGAGATCGAAATATCTTCAGTTTATAAGTCCCTCAATTCTACGTCATACGATAGTATCCTAACTTCAAACTCTACAAAACCTATAGGCCTAAGCCAGGCCTATCTCACACCTTAAGCTTAGCTAATGCTTTCTAGTTCAGTTAAGCGAAACCTCTTACGTACTAAGACTGCACATCTACTAATACCTAGCATAAATAACGTGAGGATGATATTTGAATAACATATTGAGATTATTTATTTAGTAGGATATAGAGGGGCGTGTTATAATAGATCATAGAGAAGCTTTATGCTTTTTAGCTTAATTATGTAATGCTGTTGGAGTTGTAGCGAGAAATCCAGACCAACGCTCCTAACGAATGACTGGCGTACACATCTAGTGTCAAGCATCACGCGTGCACAGCTCTATAGTCCAGCGATGGTCGCTAGATGCTAGCATGATTCGACCCTAGAGATGTCGCACTGCTCGATGTTGACACCAGAGGGGCTCAATATGTGAAGGGTGCTTGTCGACGTAACGTGCAATTATTAAGCATACTTCAGGCGGCCGCCTCGTGGCCTTAATAGTTCTAGCTAAACTTGCAGTCCTAGTTAGTATAGCTCCTTCCCTTGAGCTAGGCAAGCAGGATGCTAATACATCAGCCATAGTTATTACGAGGGATTGCTAGTGCATATATGATAACTGTCAACAATTAGAATTAATAAGCTTTATAGTGGATATAGGAAACATAGCTATAGAAAGTTTAGTGTTCTATATAGTATTTCTTCCCTCTAGCCTCGCAGACTAGCTCTACAGCTTTTCTAGCGTAGCTACGCCTGCTGAAGCCCCTATACATAGCTGCTCTATGCATCACTCTATTTATATTTTTAAATAGGGATTAACATATTATAGGGGGAATTTATTTCTTTCTTATATAAAACTATAATTAGTTGACATTTAGCTATTCTAGCAGCAGCTTAGCATTACTTTTTCTGCTAGTAAGGAAGAGATTTAAACCTCAATATATATTTCTAGCAACCTATCAAATCAAGATAACAAGCTATTATTAGTCTAACTAGAATAAGTCTTATCCCTTAATACTTTCGTTACTATACTTAATTACTTGCTTTAAGAGCTAAGGTCCTTACAATAATAATCAACGCGATATCATCTCCTAAGCTAAATAGCCTGTTGTTACTAGTTCTCCTCTAAATCAGTCTTCTCACTACGTCTCCCACACTACTAGCGCTCCCTTCCCTAGATAAGGATAGCCTCTCTAAGCGTACAGGCTAATTCCCTAATTTTCTAAGCGACTATAAAGGCTGCGTTAAGAAAGGTGAGTACCTCTAGGCTCTCATGCTGCTAGACAATACGTAAGCTGCATAGGCGAACAGCAGCGCTTCTATAGTAAGCCTATTCTAAGACCCAAACGCTACAGCATAATAGGGGTAGACTCTTTAGACATTATAGTATCCCTTTAAAGACGATCTAAAGCTGCTGCATACAAAATATCTTAAGGATATATTTAAGGATATAGCGTTTCTAGTTAATAAGAAGCAGTCTAGCATATATTATCATTATTATAATAAGGAATTTATGCAGGCAAATAGTGAAAAGGGGGAGGTGAGTAAGCTTTAAGAGAGGGACCTTATTCCCCAGCCTAAGGATGAAGTACCTACACTAGATCTAAACTAACGTGTCCACCTAATCAGCTAATAAAAGCTATCTATAGTAACGTCGTTAACCCTTCTGCTAGCACCTTCATTTTTAATAAAAATATAAGCCCTAGATATATAGTTAAAGAATACAGCCTTAGAACTATGCCTGATATAGATATATTATCTGATTTCGCCTTCTTTAAGTAGCTTAAAGGGTGCTATTTTAAGAACCTTAATCCTAAAGACCTTAAGGTGGTCTTTAGGACGCATATCATATACAGCCTAACGTTTAGAATTATTGTGGATACGTTTAAGGAGGCAGGGTATAAGCGCGTCCTAGGGTAGAAGGACCGCGCAGTGATCAAGATGGCTACGCAGTAGGGAGACGCTATTCTAGGGAGCATGCATAGCGTGGGTATAGCGTAGATGCTGATATAGCACAAGGACGTATTAGGTGTAAAGGAGATCGTAGAGGCGGTTATGTAGGGGTATCAGCCGCGGTTGATAGGCTTGTTTGGGAATGCAGATGGGTTCAAGTTTACAGCGTCGCCTAACTCAGCCGTTTTGAACATCAGGTTTACGATTAGGAACGTATAGAGTCATTCTTTGATAGCGCCAGATGTCTAGAGGCTGTACTAACATTTAAGCATCCGTCTTCTAAGAGCTAGTGACCACCAACTACAAATGTGCGCTGCGGTCCGCATTGTCACGGGCCGCTCAGAAAAGGTTATCGAAGTGTGACGATTGCTTCTATAGAAAGTAGCCAGCACTTCGATCAGGCGCTCAAGGTTGCTTTCGTTGTAGATGGCCTTGTTCTTAGCTAAAGTATATGATGCTACAATATGTATGAATCCTGCCTCAGGTTCGTCTGCTGCTTTGGCAGGATCCTGCAAGTGCACGTCTGCGAAGGCAGAATTCTGCAAGTGCACGTCTGCATAAGCAGAATTCTGCGAAGGCACATCTGCGTAGGCAGCATTCTACAAGTGCATGTCTGCATAAGCACGATTCTGCGTGGGCAGGATTCTGCGTAAGCACGATTCTGCAAGTGCACGTCTGCAAAAGCATGACTCTGCAATTACATGTCTGCGAAGGCAGAATTCTGTAAGTGCACATCTGCATAAGCAGGTTTCTGCGAGTGCACGTCTGCGTAGGCAGAATTCTGCAACTGCATGCTTGCAAAAGCAGGATTTCTGCAAATGCATGTCTGCAAAAGCAGGATTCTGCAATTGCACGTCTGCGTGGTGACAGTCCAGTCCGAGAACCATTATCATCTTCCCGTCGACACGAAGTAAATCTGGCCGAATCTGGCAGGTGCAGGGTGCTGCCCCAACGTCGAGCTACAGGTGAGGCATCCTATTCTCTTAGGGGCTATTCGAGCCAGTGTCACTGGAGTGAATCAATTGAGACTAGACGCTACTGCTGAAATACTGTGGCGCGACTACGCCCAAGAAAGCCTCTGGGAACCGCATGCGTTCCTTCGCCTCCCATGCATCGATTCTACATTTGTATCTGCGTGCTTTGGTGCCTGCTCCCAGCGCTGCTGGTTCAACTACGTACTATATTATACATCAAGAATAGGTCCTGGCATTAACGCCCTTAGTTCACCCCCGTACATGGGATTTCAATATCAGCATACCTCTATCAGCCTGAATCCTCCGTCAACCCCTCCAGTTAGGCTTGCTCGGATATCGGCGAAGCGATCACGATACGCGTTTTCTTCCGCCTCCATGATGATAGATGAAAGTGGAGAAATTGCTTGCGGACGACAGGGAGAGTCCCTCTACAATTGTGTTTAGACCTTGACGACAAGATAGGGTCGAGCGGGGTAAGTGTGTTGTAGCGGGGGCTGCGTTGTCGACGTCATTCCTTGCCGCCGGGAAGAGTGGCTTAAAGTTGTAGACCCACTTGAATTGGGTTGGAAATGTTCCAGAATCTTCCATGGCAGCTCAGGCCCATCTCACTAGCTTGCTTCTTTGCCGCCGCTGGCCGATGGCCACGCCTCGTTTGATCTTGCGGTTGTTCGCACTGACCAGTAGCTGCCATGATGGCTGCAGACAACTGGGTGTACGGTATCACCAGCGACGACGAAGAGGATGGTCAAAACTCGGACATCTCTGGTTGCAGCAGTGAGCTGAATCATGGCATTAGTTCACCACGCAGCCAGCTTTGCCCGATTCCAGGGGCGTTGCCATTCCTAATCT
Source organism: Colletotrichum sp. SAR11_59 (assembly GCA_025328345.1). Classification (NCBI taxonomy): domain Eukaryota; kingdom Fungi; phylum Ascomycota; class Sordariomycetes; order Glomerellales; family Glomerellaceae; genus Colletotrichum; species Colletotrichum sp. SAR11_59. The sequence goes on from JAKMXC010000798.1 coordinate 19,966, forward strand.
ACCGAGAGTGGGCTTCAAACCATTCATACGACAAACAACCCTCTCGGTGGATGCTATACACAATGCAATAGAAATTGACCCTGAACAGTAGAAAGGCTGTAGAACAAACCGAGCAAAACCTTGTTGTGGCCCCAAGCAATTTCTGGAGGGGAGTACTCTCGGCTAAGACCGCCGGGATCGTGAATTCGAAAAGGAAGACCTGCGAGACGAGTGCCACGACCATTGTCATGTCGGTTCCCAACGATCAAACAGCAGATAAAGTCACAAAGCATTTAGCAAACCTGCAGATTGACTGGCTAGTCGTAGAGCGACAACTACAAGGGTGGAGCTAGCTACTCCGCGCTGGAGGCGCTACCGCCATTGGCCTTGCAGAGAGGCGCAGCCGTACCGATGCGGAGCAGGAGACAACGGGCGGTCTTAACCATGGAACCAGGTTTACCAGCTCATGAGATGTCCAGGAGCCCCATGCGTCAACGGAAAGTGGTACTGGCAGTACAGTATCGCGCCCACGGGAAAGTGCATCTCAAACTCCGAGATCATAGCTAGAGACACACGACGATATTCCAGAGGAAATCTGAGTGCGGGAGGACTGTAGCATGTGCGTTTGAGGGTATGTCAGTGTCATCCGTTGGCCCGCCAAAGTAGCCAAGCTCTGATGATTGTTGCCCCAAAGCCGGTGCCGCCGAAACCGCGCGCAAGAGCACTATCCGTCTCTGATATCGCAACGGCTTAGTGACTGAGGCGCAGCAGCTGCTGCTGTGGATTACTATTTTTAGTATCACACCTAAGATAATTGTGGATTGGAGATATGTTTGTCTTGCTGTAAACTACTTGAAATAGAATCCCTATTGTAATGCTCTAAATTAGACCTGTTTCCTCAAATAGTATCTCTGATAGGGGTATGGCTGTCCTGGATGGGTTTCCTAGATAGGTGCCCTGGATAGGTGCCCTAGATAGGTGCCCTGGATAGGTGCCCTGGATAGGTGCCCTGGATGGGTGCCCTGGATGGGTGCCTAGAATGGCTGTCCTAGATAGGTGCCTTGGATGTATGTCCTGGATGAGTTTCCTGGATGAGTTTCCTGGATGAGTTTCCTGGATGAGTTTCCTGGATGAGTTTCCTGGATGAGTTTACTGTATGAGTTTACTGGATGAGTTTAGAGGATGAATATAGATGATGAGTGTAAAGCATGAGAGTA
>JAKMXC010000799.1:0-21060 GCA_025328345.1 Colletotrichum sp. SAR11_59
ATTCTATATAAAATAAACTAATAGACTTTAAGGTATAAAACCTTATATAAAAATACTCTATTTATTATAACCTATAACTATAATATTAATTATATAATACGTATATTTACATAAGCACCTTATATAATTAGTAGTTTAGTAGGTTACGTTTTAGGTTATCTTTCTCCTCACTTTTCCCTACCCTAGGGAATAACTTACTAATAATATTAATAGGAATTATTATAATATATCTCTTCCCTTATTATTATCTATATAATTAAATACCTATAAATACTTAGGATTATTACGTTTTATTATAACTTAACCCTATCTATAACCTTATACTATATAGGCGTATATACTACGCCCCTGAATACGCTTATACCTATGTTAACACTTATTATACTAAAATACTAAAGTAATATTATATTACTACCTCTATAACTACTACTTTAAAAGTAGTAATAGTTTTACTTAGTTTATTAAAGAAAAAGAGGATAATATCTATAAGTTTTAAAATAAATACCTTTTCCCTTAGAACTATAATAAATTTAAAGAAGTATTATTTTTCTATTACTTATTAGTATATATTATCCTCTACTAATATAGCTATAATAATCTATCTTTTCTTAAAATATTTAATAAGTTTAAAGATATTACTAAAGTATTTAAAAATAATAAAATAACTAATAATTAGTATTATAAAATAAACTAATTAAACTATCTAAAATAAGAGAACTTATTAGTAGAACTTAAAGTAGTATTATAGTTTAATAGAGTAGTAGTTAATGAGGGTAGTTAGATATATAGGGGGTAGTTAGAGTAAGGGGGACCTCTTATATATCCCTAGCTATATAAAAATTCACAAAAGAAATCTTTATAAAATGGCGCTATATACTAATTAAATAAGTTAAGCTTAGAGGTTAAGCTTAACTATTTACTTAGATTTTTACTAAAAGCTTACTTAACTTAATAAACTTAATTTAATTTAACTAATATTACCTATTTAGGAAGTTAGTAAGGCTTTTATAATATCTCAATATATTAAAAATATATTTATTTAGTATTATAATATTATTTTATTCTCTATTAACCTTTTTATTTAAAATAATACTTATTAATAGTAATACTACTACTTTAAACTTAGTTCTAGAGGTATTATATCTCTTTAAGTAGTAATAGTTTTATTAATAGTTTTTATAATATTAGTATTAGTTTAATAAAGTTAAATACCTTTTTATAGTTAGTTACTATTACTAAGATAGTAAAAATATCAAAAATAAACTTATTAAGTATTAAGAAGGTTTATTAATATAAAATCTACTACTAAATAGAATTATTAATAAACTAAGTAACTATAAAGTTAAAATAGTTCTCTAACTTATTAATCTTATTAGTAGTAATATTATAAAAGCTACTATCTAACTATTAACTATAAATAGAGTTTTTAAACTTTAGAAGTATTGTAATTAATATAAATAACTTTTATAGAAGTTTTAAATAGACTTCTTTATTAATATATATAGCTATTTTAATATATTATTACTTTTAATACTTTTAAAACCTTTGTTTAATAGTATTAAGCTACTTATAAGTCTCTTAGGTATTCTAATACTTTTTAAACTATTATAAACCTCTATTAAAGTATAATATTATAGTAGTAGTATAGAGGAGAGACTTTTTAAGCTTTTTATAGTAGTTATTAAGTATTTATTAGTTATTAACAATTAATAAATATATAAATATATAAGAGTTAAAGTTAATAGCTTAAAGGGGGTATAGTAATATAATAATATATTTAGATTATAAATAAATAAGAATCCTATTAATTAATAAGGTCTATAAGACTAATATTTAGCTAGATTAATATAATACCTTTATTGATTAAAATTACTATAATAAGAGACTTTAAGATATTTATATAGCTATAAAGTTAATCTTTTATGTAATAAAGATATTATAACCCTTTTTCTTTTAGAAATATCTTATAATAAGACCTAATAAACTAATAGTAAGTTTACTATATAAGTAATTATAGAGATATTAGTTTAAAACTAACTTAAGTTATCTACTTTAAGTATAAAAGTTTAAAGAGTTATAACTTTAAGCAATTAGAATAAGGCTAAATACTAAAATATCTAAGTAGGTTTTTTTTAAAAAGTTTTTTAAAAATCTTTTAAAAGTTCTAATTAGTTTAGAGGTTAGATTTATATTATTCTAAGTAATATTAGTTTAATTAAGTTAACTAAGCTTCTAGTGCTATAGGCTTATCTATTTAAATAGCAAAAAGCCTCTAATTTAATTAGTTGATTAATTAATTAATTAATTAGGCTTGAACGGGGTGCTACGCTGCTGAGAGGTCGGGAGAAAGAGGATAGACATGAAGCTGACGGTGGCTCCACTCGCACCACCTCCGTAGCTGAAGTACTGGAACACATGCTCCAAGAGAGTACGGTCCTGCTGAAGAAGACGATGCGTGCTCGGATCCGGGGCCACGCCCTCGTCGGCTTCGATCGCTGCAGCCAAGCCCGATGCATCGACGGATGTGGACACCATGAAATCCTGCGGGTTACCCCATCCATACTGCTCCTGGTCGAAGAGTGGGTTTTCGGAACCTGGGATCCAGCCTTCTCCTGGGTTCCTGATGGCCCACGATGTCGTTGAAGAGGAGTGCTCCATGAAGTTCTTGCCCACTTCAGGTGATTCGACCTTGACCTCGATACCATGGCGCTCTAACTCATCACGAGGACCAATACCAGAGAGCATGAGGATCTGAGGAGTTCGAAGAGCGCCGGCCGATAGGATGACTCGTCGGCTGAAAATTTGTGTGCCGTTTGCGAGCTGAACTCCGGAGACTTGTATGGTTCCATCTGTAGAGACAAGCACTTTCTCGACCAGAATATCAGCGAGCGCAGTAATGCCATCGAGCGGATAGATCACTGAAGCAATTTCTCTCCGACCGTTGTGCTTGTTTTCGGAAAAGTCGCCAACACCAAGAGGGTTGCCTGCGTTGCTATCAAGCCCCGGCAGGGTAGGTACTCCGATCTCATTCCACGACTGGAGCACGTATTCGCGAAGAGGGAAGGGTCTGTTAGTCGAAGTGACCGTTTGAGCAAAGACGTTGCCAGTGTAGCCGTGTTGTTCCGGGTTCCGGTCGGGGTGTTGGAAGGCTTCGGACTGCCTCATGAAGGGAAGCTGACCGGCATATGACCAGCGGTCATCGCCAACGGTAGCTCCCCATTCGTCGTAGTCGGCTTTGTCGCCTCGAACCCAGTTTCCTACACAACAGGGGTCGTTTCAGCAAAGATGAAGGCTCTTCGCTAATAGGAGACAGCTCAGAAACTTACCAGCATTGATCAAAGTGCCGCCTCCCAACCCGGTGCCTAGAAAGATGTCGAGGGTCCGATTGTTGAGGTTGACTTGCGGTACGGTAGGGACGCTCCATCGAAGGTCTGCACCACCAGTACCGTTTGGCCAGACAATATCCTGCCGATCGTTGGCATTGGGGCCGGCGTCACTGACCAGAATGTCGAGGCTGGTGTTCAGGCCCAGCAGGCGGTTCGAGACCACTGAACCGGCCAGGCCACCACCAACAACGATGTAGTCCCAAAGCATGATCTAGAAGTGTTGCCGGTCTTAAGGAAAGCAGGGTAGAGATTGACAAATACATGTACTCGGTGATGTGACATCCAATCTTAACATCGCTCGCAGGAGGAGAGCAGCGATTAAATACATTACCACAATGGCCGCAGTCTCCCTTTCTCTGTCAGGGCTCGCTTCTTGGCCCGAACATGAGGCCGAGCGATGATATCAATTCACTGAGACTTGAAATAACGATCAGGGTTAAATCGGTCCTTTCAGCGTCGTCATCACCGGCACGCATCGTAACCTTCCTATGGCGGCGACCTCTCCGTGCTTTCCTTGAGGCTTGGCTGAGCTATCAATCTTTTGAAGTGCTGCCATTGGCACATTCTCTTGCTCAATGATTGTAGGGAGCATGTCTTGGGTGCCCACCAAGGAGCTCCCGGGGTAGCTCAAGCACTTCGGTGGCTGTTGCGATGGGTCTAGATATCAGCCGGTGGGATGTCAGCAAGTTGCATGTCAGCAGGTAGCATGAAGCGTCATTTCGGATCACATCAGGTGAAGCTCCTCATTCCTGCATTGGATGATATCAGTTTGACAATCCAGGAATACTGAAGGCTCGGAGTGATTCGACTAGTACTGCTGTGGTTGTTGCTTTCCTCAACTCCTGGAGAAGGATTTATGAGGCTACTTGCCTACGCGAGGATCTATCGAAGTCTCAAATCAATACAACCCTGCATCGACGGGTCTTGATGTAGGACATATCAGTAAAGCTGTTGAATGCCAAGCACCCGACGGGATGCTGAATCGATGCTACCAGCTGGCACTGCTAATCCCCGCGGCGCATCTTCTTTGTCAGCAGAACTGAGAGCAGCAATCCCGCGACATTGTGATAGTGTTTCCTCCTAAGAAATACATACAGGGAAGATCGAATTTGCGCTTTTGTATTTGTATCATCGGAGGTCTTCTTTATACCTTCTAAGATTTTCAGCGGCAAAGTTCATTTGCCCCTGGTCATTGCACAGCAGGAACGATAGCAAACAAACTCTTTTCGGCGGGCGTGCTCGAAACGAACGATTTCTAGATCCATTTGTGCCCACAAGAGGTGACCATAACATGCCAGACTCCAGTTTCTTGTCCTCAGTCAGGCAATTGAAAGTAGATCAACTCCCCTCTAGCGGCCTCGTGCTGCTCTGGGTTGTTCACGGTGGAGAGCAGGAGGCGGTCAAGACCCGGGGTGCCCCGTATGTAATTATAAACAATGCCAATCACCGATACAGCAAGCATAATATCGCTATCGCTGGCAAATATGATCGACGGGGCCAGACGCATGATCCTCAACGCTTCGACCATCGGCTGCCAATGGTGCTTGATCTCTTCTGGCATATACAGTGGCCCGCTCGTTGTCTTCTCGAAACCCCTCTCTGGCGGGAAGGGTTGAGGTTGTCGATTGCCAGTACGCAGAATATGTAAGACCTGCATGACATAAACTAGAGTTGAGTTGTATATCAGGAGATCCGTCGCCTGGTTAGCTGATTTAACGTCTATAGCCCTCGTCAAGATTTCTTTAACCCAAGGGATCGTGATGCCATCTGCGTCTTGTGGCAGATGCAGCCACACTTCTGTGGCTGCCTTGGGATTGACGACTTCCCAGTCTTTCCTCCACTTGTACAGGCGTGACAGATGATCCCACGCCCTCAACTCGACATCAAACTTTTGGCGTTTTGTCAAAGGGGTTGATGAGGGGCCTAGCATAGCGCCGAGGCCAGGCAGGTCGACGTACATGTCTATGAGCCGGTCGTGCAGGGTCTTTGGGTTGTGCTTCCAGGGTATGGTCTTCCAGGCTACTTGCTCGAAGAAAGAGGCTTCTTTGTGGAAGAAAGAGCTGCATGACTAAGTTTAAGATGTTCGAATGAGCCTCAAGTCTGGACCAGTGAGTAGTTCTATTGGAGATACTTACGTGCTGCGCTCGTATCTGTCTAAATATCGTCAACATGGGCTCGTGCTGGAAGTGCTCTGTCCCGCAAAATTCAATGACTTGAATCACCCCAACGTAATGTAGAAGGTTTGGATTGGCCTCAATGGTGTACTGTTCAGTTATTAGCTCGGTACCTGTTATGTCTCGAGCTACGTTTCATCTTCAACGGCCGTTAGAAAAATGGATATACGCATACCTGGTACATGCACAGCACCATAATAGTGAGAGCCCAACGCGCCATGTCATCTTTTGACTTTTCTTGGAGAGCCCAGTGAAGTGCTCTGATCACGCCACCGTTCATCTCGTAGCCATCCGACACCATTTCGGGCTTTGCTGTCAAGGTTCCCATGTACGCCAAGGCAGTCGCCAGGCCTGCGGTGTAATGCGCCTTTTCTGCCTTTGTGGAGTTCGCCGATATCGACGTCCTCAGCAACGGTTTCCAAAACGGTGCCCAACGGTAGTTAGCCAACAAATGCGAGAACGCCATCGTGTTACGGAAGGCGGTCAACGGCAACTCTGGAGCAATCTTGGCCCGCAGGACTGGTGCGGAAGCCACGGGAACTAAAGCTGGGCTGCCGCTGCTCTCCCCACTGACCGTGTAGTTCTGCATGCGGAGCGGCAGGTCATAACCCAGGCATTTATGCCCTGACTTGACACATCGGCCGCATTCTGGGCGTTCCCTGCCTGATGATTGGACGATCCGTCAGCTCGGAAGTGCCCGCGATGAGATGTGAGATCCTCCCGGCCGGATATACTTACCGCATTTCACCCGCCTTCGCCGGCAGGTGTGACAGTAGCCGCTCGTAGGCGCGCGTCCCATCTCGGCGGCCTGACTCGCGATGTCCAAAGAAGAAGCAATGCTATGTCTCGGCCTGCAGCTTGCCAATCCGTGCCCTGAGAAGGGTGCTCGATGATGTGTCAAAGGCGCGGAGAGGTGTGTGGTTGTCTCCAAAGAGAATGACAAGACAGTGATTGTGTTCTCAATCAGGAAACTTTCGTCGGCCTCAATTGACAGCAAACACAAACACCGTCTCTGTGATATTTGTACTGCGCGCTTCAAAGCAGGCGCGGGGTGCAAAAGTGGACTTGGCCGACATGAAGCGGTCTGCCACTGACAAATTCGGAGCGTTACCCGGATGTGCGGGTCTACTGACGACGTTCGTCAGCAAAGATGCTGCACAAAGGTTCGAGGCCCTTGTCAGCGCTAAACCCTTCATGAGAGAGATGCTGCATAAGCGATGTGTACCCTGGGCATTCGTAAGTGCGGGCCTATCACGACTCTTTTGGCAGAAGGATTCATCACGACTATTGGATGATCTACCGCGCCGGAGATGTCTCGATGTGGTAAGTTTGCTCGAGATGCAGAGAACCGCGCATAAGGCTGATAATGTTAGCAGGCACCATCGTTGAAGTCTGACTGATTGAAGTGCTAGAATCCCCATGATTCTGAGGGAAAGTAAGGGGAGTGATTTGGGGGAAGTAAAAAGGAGAAAGAAACACAGTGATACAAAAAGCAGAAGGTCCAACGTCGGATAGTATGACTTGGTGTTGAGCTAGCATTGAAACCATTCTCGCCACCTTGATTATGGGCTGGGAAAATGTATATCAAATGCTGTCAGTTGTGAGACGGCCTGCCTCTTCCACAAAAGAGTACTGATGGGCAATATACCGATTCAAATAGAATCTGTGGATTGAGCAAGAATCTAAACCCCCTTCCTCTTATTCCTAGAAACAGACATCCACACGAGTGGCAAAGCACCACGAAGCTGTGGGCTTCTGAGAGCCTATTCGTCACCCTGACCAACGTCCTCCCCGAAAGGTTAGTAACTTTGTCCTGCTATAGCAGGTGATTACTGGATTTTGGGTAGACACAGGGACCGACTGAGTGACTACATGTAGGTTAACCTGATGGGCTGAGATTTCATAATGGTAATGTTGGCACGATACACTACTCAAGGTTCCTGTCAAAACATCGCAATAGGACGCAAGTACTGAAACGAGCCTCTCGTGATAGATCCATGAAAGAAGGGCGGACAGAGCGAAACTATGGAGATGATAGATTCCCACACGCACCGAGTGGCTAGCATATCACCGCACATACGAATGGCGACACAGTAGCGGCAAAGCCAGTGTGTGATCAAATCTGTCAACTAGTGGGTCCGGTGGCCATATCGAACATGGACTCCATTGTCATTAACGTCTATATACGACACACTTCGTCTGCACGTCAACTGTATGTTCTTGGGGCTAGCGATTGCCCTGCTGCAACCCCACCATTTTTGTACTCTCTCCGACAGGCAGCCCATATCAATGAACACGAAGCCGTACCCTTATGTAATCATAGTCTCGTCCCTTTCAATTACGACTCTAAGCGTATCTTTAGGACGCAGCGTGAAATTCGGGTTCGCCAACTCGATTGTACCATCATATCCAGGCCGTGGCGAGAACGTAAAGTTGCGGACGAGGGCGATGATGACGGACTTGATGTTGAGCAGCGCCATATTCTTCGCGATGCATCCAGCAGGACCCTGGAGGAATGCCTCCATGGCGTAGGAGTCCTTAGCGGCACGACCGTCGGACCAGCGGTCGGGGTCGTAGATGTGCGCGTCTGGGCCCCAGAAGGTGGTGTTGAAGTGTGCGACGGCTGGGCAAAGGGTGACCTGAGTGCCCTTTGGGACAAAGACGCCACAGACTGTGACGTCTTCTGCGGCCTCGCGGGAGAGGAAGATGCCTGGAAGATCATATATGTCAGCAAAACCTGTGAGAAATTGACGAAGGGATTGGAGCGCACCTGGTGAGTAGTATCGTAGAGTCTCGCGGAGGAAGTTGTTGAGGTATGACAGATGCTCGACCTCCTCATAGGTAGGATCCCAGTCCCGCGGCTTGCCAGAGCAGAGCTCGTTGACTTCCGATTTAAGGCGCGCCTGGACGCCGGGGTTCGTAGCAAGGACGTATGCAACCCACATGAGGGTTGAGCCAGTTGTCTCATGGCCTGTTTCTAACGTCAGAGCTTTTCTTGGGCCAAAACAAGGAGTTCAATCCATAATGGCTTACCTCCAGCGATGAAGTTGAGCATGTACTCTAAGAGCTCTTCATCAGTCCACAGCCTCTCCCCGTCCTCAAATTGACAATCTTCCATAATGAAAGTCAGGATATCCCTTCGCTCCGATCTCTTCTCACCATCCAATCCGCGCTTCTCCCACATCATCTCCATAGTGCGGTTCCCGACGCAGTTCAGCAGCATGGTCCTGATGAGAGCCACGTCGTTGAGCCACATCTTGTTGCTCTTCAGTGGCAACCACGAGCGGACCGGAATGTGGCCGTCGATAAAGGTGATGATGTGTCCAAAGGCGGGCTGACGGATGATGCGCTCGTACACGTCGTAGAAGTGCGCCTCTGGAAGCGAGATGCTCTCGAGGTCGCAGCCGATGGAGCCGATGACGAAGACATCGAGCGTGGCCTTTCGAAGGAAGCCCTCGACTTTGACACGGTCAGCCTGCATGTCTGAAAAAGGTGGATGGCAATGGGATTAGCTACCGTCAACCAACTTGCGGTCTTCACCTCCCAATTCGTGGCTGATGGCCTCGCAGAGCAGACGAGCCTTATTTTGGAATACGGGGAGCATTCTCCGGGTATTTTGGTTCGAGAATGCTTCTGTAATGTTGTATCTTAGCAAACATGTATGCCCTACGCTGGTTTTGAAGACTCACTAGAAAGTTGTGTCCGCTGCCTCTTCCTGTCATCGCCCTCAGAGAACATGAGTCCGTGACCGGTGATGGGAAAGAACATCCTGCCTGCGAGCTGTGACTTTCGAAACGAGTAGGCCTTCGTCTGTTGCACCTCCTTGAAAGCCGCAAGACTGTTGACCATGAGCGTCTCCGTGTTGCCAATGGTCAGATACCGCACGAATGGGGCATCGGGCCACCTGCGCATCCAGGAAATAAAGATATCGGCGGGACCAGGAGTTTTGATCTGATTGAGCATTTGTCCGATGAAGAAGTGTCCCCCCTGGTAGTTTCATTCATCAGTGACAATTCTCATGTAGTTTCAACGGAGTCCAACTTCAGAAGATTGAAGCTCTGTAGCAAGGTCTTCATCAGGACTTACCTCAGGAGTTGGAAGATGGCGCATGGGCGATACCCAGTAAGGATAGATAAAGACCCGGTAGCCTACGAGCACAAAGCACTGTAATGCGAGAGACGCAAGGAATAGTACCCCAGCTGTAAACAGATCGACATGATGGAATCTCCAAGTAAGTGCGGTGATGAGGAGCGACGCTCCCACACAAATCCTTGCAGCCATGCTACCACCGAGATTTTGTCTGCAATGGTAAACAAATGTCCAAAGCGCCCATGCAAGCCGAAAAGAGAGAACCCAATATCAGGTCAGAAGAGTTATTACACAGGGTAATTACCGCAAGACCGAGTGTTAGAGGGGAAGAGAGGTGAAGAGTGAGTGTAGGTGAGTCGAGGAGAGTTGTTTGCCTAGATCGAATGGAAACTCCCTCTTTCGCCACGGCACAATTTAACGGGCGCCGTCGAGCTTTTGTAGAAACCTCTCAAAGCCCTTTCACAACACTTTGTCAACTTGCCTCTTGTTCTTTTTGGCCGTCAAGCCCATCCATGTGTCGTCCTCCCACACCCCAAAAGGAGGGAGGCCCGGCGGCAGAGCGGAGATTTCATAAACATCGAGTATGCAACGCCTCCTCCAAACTGCATTATCACCGATCCCCCAAGGATCTTAAACCATGTGCCGACCAACAAATTCGTCCAGACAAGCAAACATTTCGTCACACACCGAGCGCCACCAACATAAGAACTCAAGATGGGGAAGAAATACATCCCGGCACGGACTCACCGCAAGATCAACTTGCAATCTATTCTCGTCGTCGCACAAGGATCTCCTCATCACCTCCCCTGGCAAAAGTCTCTCGCATGGCCACTGGATCTGGCTTCATGGGAACACAAACTGCTGAATTACCCCTGACGGCAGCGTGACACCCACGAGGGGGTTGGAGTTGAGATCGGAAGCAACAACAAACGTGAGGCTGGTCCCTGTTCAATCCCCGTCAGCAGCGATCAACGACTATCTGCAGAACGGGGTGGGCGTCCATGCGCGAAAAGGCGAATACGCGCGGAGACGGTGGCGGCCTCGTTGTCCTCGGTGCCCCGGGTCTTTGAAAGCTTCCGGCTGACAATTATCCCCCTCACCGTTGGGCGGCTGCAGAATCGCAGGCAGCATAATCAAGAAAAGAATGCCGCCGGTAACCTTTCCGAGTATCAACCAGCAAAGCGGATGCTGCCGCGACGTTACACAGGCCCAGTCCTTTGGAACAACCCTACCACCGACTCCAATTCGCCTTCTCCTCCGCCGCTCTCGACTGAGACACGAAAAATTGCCGTCTGATGCGTCCTGCAGGACAGACAAGAGGCAGGGCTGATAGGTCCAGAGTCCCAGATTACATGTAAAGAGACAAGAGAAGACTATTGACGCTGGCGCAACAAGTCGGGAAGACCTTGCAAAAGGCTCTCTGTGGTTCACCGTCGCTGCGGCCGCCGATGCGACCAGAGACGGGTACACGCTGCATCGACGACAATTCCTATGCAATTCGCTGCACATGCGCACGCGCGAGATCATCGTCGCCATCAATCACTCCGCATCAGCATGTCGCGGAGCATCCGGAACCACCCTCATACAAGCTTATTGGTGGATGTTTTTCTCCTTGTACGACCTCAAAGTTGCAGGTTGGTCTAGCTGACTGGCCATTCGGCGGTTGCGCCTGCTTTTCACCCTTCGCACGGTACTTGACAATTTTCTGCGAGATCTGAGCGAGGATTTCCGATGTATCGTGATCCCCCGGGGGCCGCGGCCAATGTCTCTGATCCAGTCGGCGGGTGGGGGATACGGGAGAAGGGGTGGTGAGGCCGCGATCGATCGTACAGAGATCTTTTCCCAGGACCTGGGAGCGACGTCGATTCCCGAGAATCGCCTACGGATATTAAGTGGCTGAAACCTTTACTGTGATTGGGTCGGATTTCTGCAGTTCTTGCAGCCGCCAAGCGTTGATGAGGAGATGCTGAGCGGAGTTTAGAGCGGCTGAAGACTTCTCAAAGACGAGGCACTTTTCTTTTCTGTTGTCACGAAGCAAAGATGTGGTGGCTTAGGTGAGTAATGAAGCAGTTTCAAGGGTTTGATGAGAAGAGTTCCAGAATCAGGGCGAGCAGTTCAGACCCGGCAGAGGGTTTCTTCTATCTGCAGGCTGTCGGGGATCACGGCTCATCATGACTTGCGAAGGCGTTACACGAGAAAGGATGCCATGGCCTTGTCAATTTGAAATCTTGTATGCTTGTATCCAGGCGCCCGGCAATGTCTCACACACCCCCTACGCTATGGGTAAATAGCCTTAGGAAGCTTGCAGATGGGGCTAGCTGTGATTACTGATATGAGCCGTCATCTGAACTTGCGCGTGACACGAGACATGACCAGCATGATCGTGGGAAACCCAAGTACCTGGCTTTGGACTTGAGGTGACAGCCACGATATCGAGGGTAGCCTCGCAGTCACACTTCATGACTATTTTGGGAGCAAGTCAATTTCAGAATCGTTCAACATGAGAATTAAAGTATTGTACCGGTGCCTGCTTTTGCGTTACGTCACACTTTGTCAGACCTCGGCCAGCTCAATGGAACAGACTGCCAGCAAGTACATGTGTATACATGTGGCGACGTATGCCACGCAAGACAGTGAATTTCTTATGCAACTGTTGATTCTCCTCAACGTCGAGGAGGCAGCGTAGTCGTGATGCAACCTTGTCTTGTCTGAAGCTGAATCAAAGATGCCCCGGACGTGTGGCTTTATGTCAATCGATATCTTGAGGAACAACCCAGACGATGACCAGGGTCTGTCGCTTTTCTATGGGACATTCAATATCCGAGAGCTCCTTTTCGGGAAGCATTCGAGTGATGGAGACTGGTGCATCTCGCCCCTTGTGTTTCATCGCCTGGATCCATCTCCAGAGTCTTGATCCAGTACGATCAACCACTGCGAAGTCGGCCGCTGACCCATCAGTGAACTAATCCCACCGGCAGTTGTAGCGACATGGTGAACAATCATGCCATACTCCTAAAAGTGTTCGTCTGAAGGGGCAGAGCACTCCCGGTCGCTGAGTCTTCTGGATGGGTGTATGTGCGTTGCTGCATCCCACCGGTAAATGAGGAAATAATCAGGGAATCAATGTAAGACTCGAAGCGTCATTGAGCAGTAGTCACGATGGAGCTCTTTGTGTGGGTTCACCTTCGGCGTTCTTTTATGCACCGAAGCCGAAGACTCGGACTCGAAGACTCAGCAACACATCGCAGATATAAACTGCGAAATACCTCAAAGCCTTCGATGAAATTACACAATAAGAGTTTTATCGTGCTCGACTCTCCCGAAACTTTCTAAGTAGTCCTCTTGAGCTTCCCAATCTCTTCTGCATCAGGTCTCGATTGACATGAGGGAACCAAAATTAAACATCATCATTGTCGGCTCCGGCTTAGCAGGCTTAGCGGCCGCCAGTACTCTTCGAGAACACCACAATGTCACCGTCTACGAACGTGGCAGCCAAGATGTCGCGACCGGTAGACAAGGCCTATCCATCTATCCCAATGCCGAGAAAATACTCAAGACCGTAGGATTCAGCGCTGATCGGGCTGGTGCCGTCGGTTGCCAAGGGTACCGCTCGTTTGACAAGAGCGGTAAGATGTTTGATGATTTCCCAATCGACTTCCACGCTCGATATGGAGGCGATATGTTGCTCATGAAGCGGTCTGATTTCAGAGCCGAACTTTTACGTCTCGCAACAGCCCCGGCCGAGGATATGGAGGGTGTCCGTGGCGAGCCTGCGAGGATAGTTTTCAACACTCCCGTGGTTGATTTGGACCCGGAGACTGCGAATATCACCCTGAAAGACGGCTCCACTGTCCAGGGCGATGTGGTGGTTGGTGAGTTATTCGATTTCCAAAGATTTCAAAATGCTCAACCGTGCAATTGTAGTTGCAGACGGCGTCCACTCGGCCTTACGCCATCGGATCACAGGCGATAAGGCCCACGCCCCAAAGAAGACTGGACTTACCCTTTTTCGTCTTGCTGCTTCGATTAAAGATATGAAGCGAGTCCTGGGTGACTCCTCAGATTGGCTGCCTCCGCCAGAGGATGATAACCGCCTCAACTTTGTGCTGGCTGGGGACAATACCAACCGTGTCGTCGTTCATTATCCAATGCAACATCACAACTACCGGAACTTCTCTTGCCTTTTTCTCATGCCTGATAGTAGAGCAAACATCGCGGAGTCATGGTATGCAGACGGAGAGAAGGAAGAGATGTTAGAGGTATACAAGGACTTCCCCGAAGAGATCCTTAAGATCATGAGGTATGTCGCCGAACATCGGCTGCTACTAGGCTTTTGCTAATGCGGTGTTACCAGTGTGGCAACGGAACTCAAGATCTGGGATCTCCAGGATATGGACCCGCTCCCAAACTGGAACCGTGGGCGGTCCATCCTCATTGGCGATGCTGCTCACGCCATGACCCCTCTTCAAGGTCAAGGTGCGAACTTGGCGGTGGAAGATGCAGAGGGTCTTCAACTTCTTCGCCCCGGAATGCCCCACGAGGCAATCGCATCAGTGCTGCAGACAATCGACAAAGTTCGGCGACCACGCGCGACAAGAATTCTCCTTGACACTCGTAAACAAGCCAGGAATGCTACGATGGAGGAAAGGTTGTCAAAGCTGGACTTCAATTGCAGTTACAAATCCATCCATGAGGTCCTCACGGCCGACACTTCGGGAGGAAACTGATGCATTGATTGATTCTATGCGCTCTTTCCCTTGTACAAATGCGAAACACATTAGAATTAGAATTGAAAGGCTCGTGAGGTGTGTGACTAAAACACGGGCATTCTGGCACTGATATCTGCGGTAAATGTTGTTAGAGCCGGACAAATGATCTTTGTCGAATTTGGGCTAGGAGAACCACAGTACTGCTTGGGTAAAGTATCAATTTGAGTCACTTGATTTAAATGTTCTCCGCCTCTGGCAAGCTGCTCAACAGGACTTGATTGTTCGTGAAGACACTCGGAGGAATCAAAACTCAGCTGCCGATACCCATGGTGTCGTTCGCAACATGTTCTAAGTAGACCATTCTACCGAGAACTTAATTTCCGGACGAGATCCAACCAAATAAAATGTTCATAATTCCCATAAGGCTTTGAACCGGCCATCCTCCTTCTCAAGTAACACCCGAGGCGTACCATCCTCGACCACCTCCCCTGCATCCAACATAATCACCCGATCACAGGAAATAGCCATCTCCTTCCGATGTGTGACCATGATGACCGTATATCCCCCAAACTCAGAGTCTAGTATCCGATGAACTCTCTTCTCCGTCTCAGTATCCGCTCCCGATGTGATCTCGTCAAGGAGCAGAAGACCGCCGTCAACACCGGTTTCTCGACGTCTCACCCTGCGGCGTAGTACCGCGCGAGCAACACTGAACAATTGCTTCTGGCCCGCACTGAGTTCAGCTCCGCTGATCATGGCATTAAGTCCGCCCTTTTCTTCGACAGCGGTGTCGAGACCGACATCGCAAAGAACAGCAGCACACTCTTCATTAGTTGCAACGGAGGCTGGGTCGAGATTCACGCGGAATGTTGTGCCTTCGGGGAGGAAAACGGGGTCTTGTGAAGCTGAAATGACGCGCTCGCGGAGGGTGATACGGTTGACGGTGTTGAGGGGAACGCCATCAATCATGATGGCAGGCTGCGGATTTGCAGTAGTGCTCACTTGCAAGGGGTCGATGAGGCGCAGTAGTAGTGCAAGGATAGAGGATTTACCGCTGTTCGAGGTCAGTAAACATAGCTCGGCAAAGGGCTCTTGCCGCCTTACCTTCCCGTCCTTCCGCACATAGCAACTTTCTGTCCGGGTCCAAAACTCATGTTCAAACCTTTCAGGACCTTATCACCGCCATTGTAGCTTACGTCCACGTTACTTATATCCACATGCCCGTTCATTGGCCATGCTTCATCAGGTATAACGTCATCGCCTACAGAATCTTCCCTCTCAGTCTCCTCTCCGAATGTTTTAAGGCGACCGATTGCGCCAAGAGACGTTTCAAGACCGGTGTACGCAACCACAATTGTTGTCAGCGTGCCGCCGAGTGTGATGAGAGTGACCAGACCTGCACCGACATTGCCCGTGTCAGATCTTAATTGAGTTGCGAGAGCTACTAGGAGGACAGCTACCACAGCCACTATGATATTCATTGTCAGCATCAGCCACTGTTGTGCCATTGCTAACAAATATGAAGGACGCTGAGAATAATCGAGCAGGGCGTTGTTACGGGCCAGTTGATGAGGAAACCAATCGAAAGCCCGGATGGTGGGCAGACCGTTTAGGGTGTCCAGGAAGTTGGTACTGGGCAATACAGGTTAGAGTGCAGACCTTTTGAGTTAGATCCGAGTCTTGGAAGTCTTACTAGAGAGGTGTCTTTGCCTCGAGATCAAGGATGCGAAGCCGCTTTGAGGTGGGAAGATAAATCCTCTGAACCACCCACAGCAACAACATGAAGAACGGATAACTGATTGCTAACCAGGCCGAAGAAACTGCAATTACCGCAGCCTGACCAACAGCAGTGGTAAGACAGAAGCAGAGATTATTGATCATGCGTGGCAGTTGCGTGTCCATAATGTTCATATCCTGACTGAAAAGGTTCAGGATCTTGCCAACATCCGTGGTGCTTAGAAACCGGAGACTGCTATTCATGACTGTGTCCACTGTGGCATGATGAAGGTCTGTCCCAGCAAGACGTACGGCAGTACGAAGCATGATGAGACCAGCAGGGAAAACGCAGATAACGCCACCTGCTCCAATGAGGGCATAAAGCCCCATCCAGAAGGCGAAGCTATGCTGAGGCGAGGAAGATGTTGAGTCTGCCGACCAAAACTTGAGCCAGATTGTTGGGAAGTTGGCACAGAAGCCTACACCAATCACTAAAACAGCGAACATGATGAGGGGAAGAGGCTTCATGGTAGAGAGCCAGTGGCGGTAGACGGCCAGGTCGACGGTCGGAATGGTTGCTGATAAAGACTGGGCCTTCGGTACAGTGGCCGTCTTGAAAGGCCGTGATGCTGGTATCGCATTCTGTGAGGGTGATGTTTCAACAAGAGTCTCATCGGCTTTTGTGTCTTCCTCATCGTGTCTTAAGATAGCCTCTGAGATGCTCGTGAGACCGAACCGTTGAGCTCTCTCCTTATCTCCTATAATGTCTTTGAATCTGCCGTGATCTAGAACTGTTCCCTCTTGTGAAAGCGCAATAATTTGATCGGCAACCGGCAACAACTGTGTCGAGTGTGTACAAATAATGACAGTCGTTCCCCGCTTCCTCAGAAGTCCATTGCTCCCGAAGATGGCCTGGCAAACTTGGTGCTGCGTAGATGAATCTAGTCCACGAAACACGTCATCGAGGACGAGTATATCGGCTTCATGATAGAGCGCTCTCGCTAGAGATATACGCTGCCGCTGGCCACCACTCAGTGAGATACCCTTCGTGCCCACAATAGTTCTGTCTCCAGCTGGCATGGTTGCCAAGTCATCCAACAGCATTGCTGCCCGTATGACGTCAGCGTAGCGGGCTGTGTCGAGTGGAGAGAACCCGACGATGTTCTCCATTATTGAGGAGTTGAAGAGAAACGGTGTCTGGTCGCAGTATGCCAATTTCTTCGATCGTAAGGTGATGGTACCCTTCGCGTGGGGCACCTCGCCAAGTAGAGCTCGACAGAATGTGGATTTACCGGAGGCCACAGGACCGACTACAAATGTGATGGATGACTGGGGAACGTAGATGTTGATGTCTTTGAGGACAGGCTTGTCGTCCATCCAGCCGAAACTTCCATCTTGAATGCTAATGAAAGCCTCTTTGCTCTTGACTTCAATGGTCGACTTCCCAGTCTTCTCGTCAGTGTCGGTTGACGCAACGATGTGTCGCCCATCGACTCTTGTCTCCTGAGTCAGGAACAACTTGATCCTCCGAAGACATGCAAAAGAAGCAGTTATGATGGGCAAGCTTTGCAGTACGACCAGTAACGGTGAAGTCAGCAACGCCAAAAAAGATAGAGCTGTAAATGCTCGCGTTTCATCCAAGACCTTTGAGCCGAAAGCAAAAGCCAAAGCTGGCGCAATAGCTTGCGGAAGTTGGCTCGAACTGGCACTGATGGCGATAAGGATGCGCGAGCGCTCTCCCACACGAATCTCGTCTTCCCTCTCCCGTTGTACGAGAGCCGCAGCAGGACGAATCATTCCGGACACACGAAGATCCTTGATATTAGAGAGAACGGCTGAGGTGGCAGCGATACGTTTCTGCACGCGAGCCATCCACGCGCTTTGGTATGGCACAGCAGGTTTTGATATCGCAAACGAGATGAAAAAGCAGATGAGAACGATGGCCAAGGGAGCAAGGAAGGCGAGGCCAAGCTGCCGTTGTAGAAGCCAAGAAGCGAGTCCGATCTGGATGGCATTGGCCCAGACCTCGTGCATGAGGCGGAGGCCAGTGTAGATTCTCTCGACATCGGCACCCATCAGTGTGACGGCAGCTGAGTCGCCATCGCCCACATGCTGAATTTCGGCCGTTTTCCGGTAGATTGCAGATATCAGGTACGCGCGAAGGAGGGACTGAAAACGTTCTTGGTAGTACCAGTACAGGGCAGTTGAGATGGCCATGCCCGAGTAGGTCAGGACTGCGACTGCGACAAGTCCGGAGGCGGTTGATGAGTTATCTTCATTAGATGACAAGAAGCCCAATAGGCGTTGGAGGAAGAAAGGTTGGCAGAAGGTGAAACCAAGAAGACAAAGTCTTGGAAGAATGGGCAACAGAAGTGACCAGCCCAGCGGCCTCGCGAGCCACAGAACGAGGTCTGAGATAGAGGTTCCTTTCGACTCCGGGCTTCGTCGAGCGTCTAGCTTTGCGACAGAGATGGAAGTATCAAGTGGGAACAAGTCATCCATTACCAGGGGCTTGTAGTATCCCTTCCACAACAAGGGATTGAGCCATGAATAGAGGCCGAGACTTAAGATGCTGCACGTCTCTTCCGGACTGTGCTCGTCCGAGTCCCACTTAACCCACCGCCTCCGCTTCAGGCTCTCTAGTGCCAAGAACAAGACCTCAACGACGATTGCAGTCGTGAACAGGACCTTGAAAGACAGTGACAGGTGTTCATTGTTTTGTTGGTGTGATGCAGACCAGAGGGAAGGACATCGGTAGATGTCGTAGATGAGAGCGAGAAAGAGGAAAGAGCAAGCCAAGATGGAGGGCCGAGACCGTTTGAAATGCTCAAGAGGCGAGAGCGCAAGTAGTAGACAAGACGCGGTAAAATTGAGGGCTGTGGATGCTACGAGCTCCGCATTAGGACGGCCATTCTGCTGGCGAAGCACCACGACGAGAAGACCGAGTCTTAGCCCGGTGAATACGGCGCCGGCAACGAGCTTGGCGATCCACATCATTCCGGCGCCACGCACAACGGTCTGGTCCCGGGATCGGGAAAGGCGGAGTACGCGGAGGGCCGCGACCGCTATGAAGGCGGCCGCTGTTATGACCGAGAGCCAGAAGACCCAGCGGTACTCGACGGCAGGAAAGTCGGGCGCATCGCAATCCCCGCGGAGGCCGAACGCCACGTCTTTGATACAGTTATTGTCTTCGTCGTTCATGGTCAACATGAAATGGGCCAAGACCAGAGCACTCACACTACAGCGCCGACTGCTAGTGGGACATGCTGCATCTTATGTCGCATCCAACCCCTTCAAAAGTTCCTAATCGAAGAGAAGGATCGCTGACCAATACCGGAGAGGAATAGCACATTGGGAAAGATTTTGGGGGACACTGGTTGTTGATGTATCCTCTAACAATTTCATGCTCACAACCGTGAGAAGAGGCCACCTCATTGGTCGAGGTATCGACCTGGGAAGAGGTACAAGCAAGTACCAAAAGCAAGATGGGCAACGCCAGCAGAGGCCTACAGACAGTTGTTCGGAAATAAGGCCTGGGGGTGATTTGGTACGTGCAATCTTATTACTGCACCGCCTCAAAGAACTTTCGTCCAGAGCCGAATTACCGCTCATGTCTACTACGGATAGATAAGAGATTGTGACTCACAGACGGATTGAGGCAACTGGGAGACAGCGGAAGGGTGTGATTGAACCGAACATCAGAACGCATGAGCCAACGCAGGTTGGCAGAAAAAGTTAAATCATTATCAGCGAAAGTGGCCATGTTTGTGGGGACGAAATGAGCTAGAGAAAAGAGAAAGCTAAGATAAATCACCTGCTCGGACGCGCCGCGGTGGTAGTGGGTGACTAAGAGAGACATAAGCCGCATATTGTACGAAGCTTTCGCTATCTTTAGAGCCTGATTCGACAAATTTGTGATTCAGAGCGTTGTCTTGGCCGAGCCTATGCAATCGAACAAGATCTGGGGCCAAGCGAAGCTCTCGGGAGTCGAGATAGCGCACTTGAGAAGCAATACGGCAGCTCCGTAGATTAAGCTCGCGCAGACAAGAAGCAAAAACAGAGCAATCGACCGAAGCGAGGGGTTTCAGCCTGAGTCAGTCGAGCCATAGGAAGAAGGCAACCAAACATGGCATTTTATAACCCCATGATCAATGATTGGCTTCTTCAAGAACTGTTCGACTTTACGATGCTCTCGGACACCCACCAGGAGTGAACCGGAATGTGGGGAGCGTTTGGAACCCTGTTCCTCCAATCAAAGCCGTCCCGTATTTCTCGTACAAAATACGAAATCTTCCGAGGTCCACGGGCGGGGGGCAGAAGTCCGGTCAAGTCAAAGAGACCCTGTGTTCCCGTACTCTCCAAAGCGCCCCAAGATGCATCAGCGAAACCAATTGCCAGTGTCTGGCCCTCATCGGAAGATTCTAGACGACGTCACATGTTCGGTACAGGCGGGATGGAATAAATTTCGGTCCCACTCAGCCAATTCTATTCGACGTCTGTAGCCTGATCGATACGCACGCTCCAGAACTCCGGCCGGCGTGGACGCGATCGCGAACGATGGATAAGGACGAGAGAGACGACGAAGGCCAGGCTTCAGCTCCAGACTCTACGACACGTAGGGCGCAAAATCACAAGGCCGCGGCTGGCGCTGGCTGTTGCTGTGGTACATGTCGTAAGAACAAGAGAAGATCCCATAAGAAATCTCGAAATGGGTGCATGAATTGCAAGAGGAGAAAAGTCAAGGCAAGCATACCACCCGTTGAGAGCATTTCGACCTCACGCTCAACCCACATCGTGACTGACTCTGTTTCCCCGGTGTTTAGTGCGATGAAATCAAGCCCGAGTGCGGCAACTGCGTCCGGTTCTCGATGCATTGCGACTTTGCCCCTCCGTTGACGAACCCCCCCCCCCCCACCACCGCCCCAGCCACCCCCCCCAACCCCCCGCCCAAGAAAACGGGGCGGCCCGCCAACGCCAGGGGGGAAT